>JAOSLQ010001555.1:26730-48850 GCA_025629905.1 Lorius lory | reverse complement strand
CCCCCACCCGCCCTTTTTTCTTTCTTTCTTTTTTTTTTTTTTTTTTTTAAATTTCTGAATCTGCCTGCATGGAAAATCAGTGGAATAAACTCTTCAGTATAGAAATAAAAAGGATTCTGTGTGACGAGGGATGAAAGCAATTTTGCAAGCTGAAGAGCTATCTGGTGAGAAAAGCTCCTTCAAAGTTCAAATAAATGTGCTTAGATACTAGCGTGTATGGCTAATGGGTGGATTGAAGTGAATTTACTGTGCTCATGACTTTGTGTTACTAGAAATGCAGCAGCATGGCAAAAATGCGATTGCTGAATGATTTAATGTAAAGAGCCTAATAATTATAGCTACCTGATATACCATGAGGAATGTCACCAAGAATTAGAGGCCTAAGTAAAGCTCACTGTGTCTCCTGCTCTTTGTCATGCTGATTGCTGCCAATTTATTTGCATTTCAAAAAAGAAAGTAGCCCAAGGACAGCCACAGAACCGGATTTTGCTAGGACTGGTCTATGAAAGTGCTTTCTGAGGTGGTACTTTCGTGCTTACAGGTATACATTTGTGTTTATGGGTGACTTGGCAAGGCTTTAATTTTCTCTTAATTTTCCAAATTGCAGTCCAGCAATCCCTGTTACATGGGTAATGCTGTTAAGAGTCAGATAAAAGATGAGTTTATGGTCAAGGAAGATTATACAGCAGTGTCTCTGGCTGAGTGGTTTTTACTAATGATCAGATTGTGAACTCCTCGGGCTAAAGACTCGTTTGTACGGCATGTAGCAGAATGAGCTCTGGCATATGACTGGAATCCTTGGGCTGTATCACGCACAAGTAATAAATATTAAGTAACCAAGCAAGCAAGCGGCACTTGTACTGGTTGGGTGCCCCAGGAGATTTTAACTCCTCTTTCATGGACATATATTCTGAATTTCTTCGGCATGAGCCTCAAAATGAAGTACTTCTGTTTGCCTGAAGGAGTTCTGTTTCAGTTCCTTGCAGTACATGGGGCTTCACAAACTGAGTGTTTATAGGTGTTGGCTTTGAAGCAAACAGTGCTGCCATTACCACTGATTAGAAATCTAAGCCTAGGTTCATAAATTAGCGCAAAATGTTCTCTGTGCCTCATTGCGTTTTGCTGGGATATTTAGGACTGTATACTGTAGAATATGGAGTGATATACTTCATTCCAAATAGAGAAGCAACAGTGTATCTTATTGATATAAAACTGCCAACAAAGTTCAATGGTATATGTGACAGTTGTTTAAGAAGGTTGATGGCAAGGTAGGCTGGATCAGGTACTGAGGACAGGGTAGGTCAGACACTTTGGAAAGACTCTCATGTTGAGGCATGAGGTTCAGAGAGGAACCCCTTGGTTTCTTCACTCAGAATTCTGAGTCTAGGTGCAGCCTGATCCAATCCTAAGCTCAGGCTTGGTCAGTGGTATATGTCTCAAGGATTATATGTGCACAGAGGCCTAATAAAGCTTCAAAGCTTAGCAAGCCATTAGTCACTTACTGAGGATTTGTTGTGGCAAGGCATCTCATAACCTCGAGGGGTAACCTTGAGAGACTTCTCTGCTCAAGGGGAGACCCTGGCCTGCAGCCCACTGCTGTGCAGGACAGCTCCACAGGCTGTGGGCTGTCCACTGTTCAAAGAGGAAGATGATTGACTTGTACTCGTATTTGCATACCAGCAAGACGTCTGGGTTGCTGCTCCAGACAGCCCTTGGCTACTGGGTTGTCATCCATCTCCCCAAAGACCAATTTAAGCTGGATTCAGCCATCATGACCCCCACTAGTGGCTGTTGCTTGGGAAGGGGGGGAGCCTGGGGGAAACACACCACTACATTTGCATATTATTACTTTTAATTTCATGCAATTATAAAAATACATGCTAAAATAAGCCCCAAAGCTACTGCATCTGCTGTTTAACGTAACTCGTAAAATGAAAAGTAAGATTTATTTGATTCAGCCTTAAAAATAAAATGAGATTATTCAACAGGTAGGAATTTGAAATCCTGTTTGTACTGATTAAGACACAGACACATGGCTAAGCGTAACTCACCTGCAGGTCAAGTTATATCTTATTTAATAAGAATCTCTCTAACTGCTGTTTTCCCTGTTTTTGCATTGCATGCTGTTAAACAAATTGAAGGAGATTGAGGAGTTTGGTGCTAATGCAGTTTTGAGAGGCTACTGAAAGTGTCTTGGTCTACACAGGAATGTAACCACGGGGCTGGTTACACGTAGACAGAGGAAAGGAGAGGATCTGCTCTGTCTGCAGATACAGCAGTGTGAGCAAACTGCTGCTCCCATTAGAGCCAGGTTGGTGTTGATGAATACTGAAAACAAGTACTGTTGATGAATTTTGGAAACAAGTATTGGCACAAAATGACATGCAACACATTCTTGTTTAATGAAAATTGTGCATTTTATCCTCTTTTCTTGGTTCTTTCTGTTTTGATCTATGGTGGTAACCTCACTTAGCCCATGGTTACTTTGTAGTGTATTTTTTTTGTTTAGGATCTTGTCAGTTTTGAAGTCTAAATTATCCAGGGTTTTGGTTCTATCTTTGCGTTGTTTTATTTTTTTTTTTAAATATATATATATATATATATACACATTATTTTACTGACCTGTTTGCAGAACTTGAATAGAGCAGGAATGGAGGAGCGACATGGGTCCTTTCCTGAGCATTTTCTTACTTTCTATGTCCTCTTTTTCCCGTGCTGATGCTATTTTGGTTTTACCATTTGAACCTCTTTGCTGGGCATAACTGCAGGGCTCATTGGTCTGAATTTCCTGGATTGCCCATAGGTTTAACAAGAATATATATTTATGATAATGATTATACTTTAGTCCCCTGAAATTGTGGCTGGTTTTTACTGAAAACCCTCTTATTTATGTTAGCAGTTCAGTCATCTTGTAAGAGTTTGGTCACCATATAGAATTTTTAGACATAACTCTTCTTTCAGGCAACTTACTTATATGTATGCAAGTAGTTTATTATTTATTCCCGCACCCTTTCTAACACGTATGTTGCTGGGAATATTGTCTTTCCTATGAAGAAAGAGGAAGTCAGGATACATTTTTTTTTCTTTCCCCTGCACTTGTGGTAGTGAACAGAATGAAGGTTCTCAGAAATGCCCCAGGCCTGCAGTGGCTGCTGTAAGTTGTGCACTTGAGTCTTCAGTTTTCTTCTCCAGTTGTGTGTGACTGAAGGAGCCTTGTTTGCTTTTCCACCAGTATACTCGTTTTGTCTTTGAAAGCTCCTTTAGCAGTTCCATCTTAAATATGGCTTGATCCAGAGCTCATTCAGATGAATGAACCCATTCAATCACTGAGGGAGAACATTGTTAAGTATTGCTCCAGAAGAATTGAGGCTGGGGGTGGCTCTTCAAGCTGTTTGTAGGTAGTGCCTAATCATTTTACTGCTTTTCCCTCTTCCTAAAGAAACATATGATTGGAAGAACCCTTCCCAGTGTTAGTATTTCCGCTCAGGGGCTCTGAGCAGGCAGCACAGTTTGATAGACACGGGCACTTGCTTGCTGCAGAATGGGATCTCAGTGTTCCTGAGCTACCTGGGCAGCTGGTTACAGCCTGGGATCCAGCAGAGCATGGAGGCAGAGGTGACTGTGTGATTAGGAGCCCTCGAGGATTAGTGGTGCTCCAGTCCTTTGATGGGAGTCTTTGGTCCTGATTTCTAAGCTGCATTTTAGGATGAGGGAGGCAAAGCATTTGCTTCACATACTTCGTAAGCCTTGAATCAAGGGTCATTCATAAGGCAGAATAATTTCTGTATGGTGACTTCATTTGTTCTGGACGTTCAGAAGAGAACCCTAATGTCAAATCTATTTTGAGTTTGAGAAGTCTCTTCTTGTCAAGTGCCTTATTCTGCACATGGCTGGGTGCTTTCTGGTGGGTGCTCAGTAACTGCGTCTCCAGCTGCTAAGAGGTGCCCAGAATCCTGTTGAAGTAACTTGCTTTCCTTATTGCTTCTGCAGTTGGTAGTTTTTGATTGGTTTTGTCCTTTGAGACAGTAGCACCATGACATCCGTATTAATCAAAGCTAAGGAGAAATGGCACTTCCTGGAAGTGGCTTTTCGTATTCTTCCACTCCTCTTTCCCCCCCTCTTCAGTGTTGGATGAGCAGTAAAAGCTTTAACATCCAGCATGTGAATGTGTTCAGCTTCTGAGGCAAACAAGACACAAGCTTCCAGAGAGGCTCAAGGGTAATTATGTCATATAAACAAGACAGCATCCACTTCTGTGCTGCAGCAGTGGAGGGTGGGATGTCCTGCGGAGCTGGGGTTTGCTCTTCTCTTTGTCAGTTAGAAATGTTAATTTCAGTGCTGTCTCAAACGTTTTAATCCCACTACTCTGGGATTAAAAAAAGATTAGAATGGAGGTGGAGGAAGAATAAAAAAGGTGAAGATGTGTGTAATTAGGGAAGGTCCCTTTTCAGCTGCTGGTGTAGCTTTTGACCCTTGAACAGCAATGAGTAAAGGCAGGGCTGTGCTTTTGACCCATTCTGGTGTTTACTGAAGGGCAAAACTTAGAAAAAATTAATCTTGAACATTTTGAGTGGTTTCATGAGTGGTTTCTTAAAAAAAAACTCTGAATGCAAGACTTCACATTTCAGCTGCAGGTCACCTGTGTGCAGTGAGGGGGTTTGGGGTAGTGGTGGGAGCTCAGAGCGTTTGTCTTTGTGCATGATAGATGCCCTGCTTGTCAAACATACATACACTGTGTGCTGAGTCAGAGCCTTACAAATTAAAATGTTTGATCTGGGGTCTATAAGAAAACAAAAAGTTAATGAAGATATATTACAGTGTCTTTTATCCTCCCTCTTAACAAAAGAGAGGCCACCCAGCCAAAGAGTAAGTTTTCACTAGCATGGCATAATAGTAAATTAGGGATCATGCCACTGCAGCGACTCCTACCCTCATTTTAAACATCAGCAAATTGGAGTTTTTGGGTGCTTTCTCCTTTAGCTGAATCTGGATTGCAGAGATTTTTCTGTAAATGGGCCCCAAAGATGGCTCAGGTATTGCAGTTAAAGGAATAACTTTCTCCTGTCTCTGTTCTAACCAAGGAAGAGTGGTAAACATCTCCGTGATTTTGTGCCAACCAGGAACAATTTCCCTTTTGCTGGCTCAAACTACTGCATGTGTTTTTGTGCTTTGAAAATCTGAAAGCTTAGACATAGTGCATGCTATGAACTGATGCCAAGCTGTGACTGAACAATCTCATTAAAAACGCAAGGTAACTGAAGCAAATATTTCCTTTGAAGAAGCACTATCAGTTAAGTACTCATTTCCTCTTTTAAGTCTGACATTAAAGGGGCAAAGACAGGTGGGCTGATAAGAGCAAGATAAGGCTTGTTGAGTTAGTTTACCAGCTAATTTGGCAAAAAGTCTTATTTCATGCAGTTTTAAGAGCTTGTATTACTTGCATTTGTTGTATGAGGGATCAACAGGCTAAGTATCTAGCGTAATTGCGAAATGCTTTTGTGTGTACATGTAACTTGATATATTTACATATTTTCCACAAGATGTAATACCACTAAGATAAGATCTCACCTACACAGTACCCATAATCACTAATGTTAATTCTTAGCCTCTAATAGGCTTTTCCTTTAGCCACAGCAAACCCAACACAAATGCAGTAATGTTTGCCTTTGTACTGCTAGAGGTGCACTGGATCCTAGTTAGTGATAATCCAATCTACAGGCTGCACCAGCTGAGATCCAAAAAAACCCAGCCCCAGCTATGTGAGTCTGCTGTGCATTTCCAAAACATTTAAATCATGCATTTTCTTAAAATAAATGTACAGAATGAAGTGATCTTTCTTAGTGTGAAGTTCCAGCTTGTACCCCAGTTGGTGGATCAACCTAAGAGGAATTATTTGAATACAGAAATCCAACAGTACTGAAGTCCAACAATAGTCCATATTCTTGTGTGTCTTTGCCTGTTTTCTTTAAGGAGCTGGTCTTTGAAGTGGTCTGTGATATCTGCTGCCAACCATCTCGCTGGTGTACTAGGCAGGAGACAGGTTCTCTGCAGGGTGATGGTTAACTTGGCCCTTACATTCTAGAGCCATGCAATAGCTCTAGGACACCAGTCCAGCTGATGGGACTAATGAGCTGTTTTATGGTAAAGTGAGCGAAATCATTTGCCATCCAGGTACAGAATGTAGTTTTTATGACCAAATTGTGATTAACTGTAATGCTGTCACTTACTGTTTCTCAGTTTCTTTCTCAAATAATTTTAAGAGATGGAAAGCAAGAATTTTCTTTGTTTTCTTCAACCAAAGCATTGAACACAACCATGTGGAAGTCAGGAAAACAAACTTGGAAGAGTCCTATAGCAGAACTACTGTGGGTATATTCTATGTCTCAGAATGTCTCATGGCCATTTTGCCCACAGATGTTACAAGACTATAATTGCAGTTAATGATAAAAATAAATACACTAGTGTAAAGACTAAAGCCTAGGCCTGGAGGGATTCCCATTAGTTTCAATGGGCTTTGGATGGGGCCCTAAGAAAACACACGAGACGAGACACTTTACAGAACAGACTAAAATCACATTAATTTTTTTTTGGCACACTGCTAGCCTTCCAACCTTTACCCTTTCCCTTTCCATCCCCTAAAAATGTAAAGGTATTTTGATTCCAAACTATGAAGGTGCTGTGAGGGTCAGTATCCCAGACTGGGCAACCATTCCAAAATAATCAGGTGTGTTAGTTCTGTTGACACAAAATATTTTGCATCACATTACAAAACGCAGAAACAGTTCATTCTTGCTCTGGAAAGTTCATCAAGTTAACATATAGATTTCTTACTACTCTCAGGGGACTTCCAGCACCCAGTTGTGAGTCATAGCATTAATGTCTGGAAGGACAGAACATCTTGTAAATTGTTTCAGAACTGTCTTTTACCTCCTGTTTTAGCGGGCTCCCAAGCCTTTCTCTGGGTCAAGATGCATTCAACTTTAGAAGATGGGAACATGAGGAATTACAAGACATCCGTGACTTTTTCCATGAGAAAATAATAATAAACTTTCAGTAATTGAAGGATAAGTTCAAGCTTTCCTCTGGAGACTTGCACATGGATTTTCAAGTAAGAGAGTTCTGATGTCTGCTAAGAAAAAAAATATCTCACAACAGAAGAAATTTTTTGGTAGAATTTCTCCTCCACAGCTGGGACTTTTAATTGATGTCTGCACTAGAGAAACCTTATACCATGTTCACAGCCTTGCAAACACAACTTAGCAGAGAGGGGAGCACTAAGGCACATGCATTTCCTCTTGTTGTCTGCAGGACCCTTCATGCACCAGGCTGTAATTGCCCAATTCTGTACCTATTAAAGCCTCATGGGAGCTTTGCCGTTTTCTTCAGTAAGGTCAGGACTCCTTGTAAAGCAGTGGAGAGGAAGCATCAGGACTATAAAGCCACATACCTTATCTCCTGCCTTTTAATCACAAAGGGTGTATTGGTGCCTCCCAGGGTGAATGGAAAAAGGATCTTGGTGAGGTGCAAGAGGAGCCTTCATTGGCTTTTGTTGGTAGTTGCTTTCTGTGAGGAAGTTGTTCAGTAACTGCTGAGGTGATGACTGTATCCTTCTAGGAGCACCTTTTTTAAAATCATTCCTGGACTGTAAAATGCTTTGAGCTCTGCTGCCTCCCCTGCCTCATTTACTTCCAGCTTCCTGGGCTGCAGCAGGACAGAAAGGAGAGTTTGTCCAGCTCTTGCTGCCTGCCTATCTACTTCCTTGCAGTGGTGAGTTTGTTCTGCCTCTCACTGTCCCTGCATCCCTAGCTATGGGAAGGTGCCTCTCCTCCTGCAAAGTCTTTCCAGATAGCAATGGGGTTGTGGTGAGGATGACTGTGGCAGCATGCACAAGTGCCCACCAGAGACTGACAGCGCAAAGCCCTCAGCCCACCCAGCTCAGAGCAGCAGAAGTAGCGAGTGAGGCTTCTTGTTTGCAGGCTTAGGAACCAGCACTGCATCTGGTTACCATTTGTGACTGAAGAGTGTGCTAGCTGTACAATCCAGAAGGAGATAGCTTGGATCTGAGCAAGACAGAAATATTTCAATTTGTGCAAAGGGGGACAGTGCTTCCTAGGAAAGCTCTGTCCTGTCCCTGGTGGACAGGCAAGGGAGTATTTGGGGCCCTGACATTAAGCTCTCTCCTTCATTTTTTTTTTTTCCCATCACTTTCTGAATGTTCTGAGCATAAGTGACCCTTTAATGGAATTGTTTTTTCCTGTGTCTCCTCACGAGAGCTGCACATTTATCCTCATGTTTGGAAAAATTTCTAAATATTCACATGAGTTTCAGCATAATTTATTTTCTTTTGTAGCTTAATAAAATCCTGGTTTCATTCCATTTAGCTGTCTCTGGGAATTTACAGAAGGCCAGTGGGACTAAAGGACAGGACTGAACTAAGAGACAAAGGAAAACAACTACATGAATACCTAGAATTTGTTTGGAATGCAATGATGCAGCTCCAATGTTGCTTTATAAAAAAGCTGGTAAATTATTAATACTGCTAGGAGGAAATGAATACAGAAGTGGCTCTGCAATGTCTGCCTTGCTCTGACATGTAATGTATTTATACAGGCTTCTTCCCCCGTCCTGTTTAGCCAAAGTTGTTATACCACATCTTTGCTCCTGAGTTAGATGTGTTCCCACAGCTCTGACACACGGGTTGGCAGTTTCCTTGTTTTGCTGGAATGTTACTGATGTGGGAGACTGATGTTGCAGGAGAAAAGGTTTTGTAGTGAACCGTTCTTCCTTGCCAGTGGAGGGTCTGTATCTCATACAACAAAATCTCTTATCTGGTGAGGCCTTTCAACAAAACAGATGTGTTTGCTCATTAGTAAGAGGTTATGTGTAATGGAATGTTTGCTACTAACACAAATCCATACTGTCTGGTACAAGTTGCATTAGCACAGAGGGAGTGCATTTGTGTACACCCCACTTTCTTCATGCTACAGGAAATTTTCCTCTTTATTAGCTCTTAGAATTACTTCTGGTACTTGGGGCAAATTGATTTTGTTTAGGATACTCTATATAGCAGGCAGAGATGATCAAAACCAAGTTTATTTTGTTTTAGAAATTATCACACACCTTTTTAGTAAAATAGAGTGATACTGTGTTCCTTAAAATTGAGACATGCCGGAATTTCTCTTAGAAGAGATGAAATCATGCAACACAGAGAAGTGGATACAGTAAAAATGTTGGAATGCTTAATCATGTTTTGCATTTTTAAACAGTCTTTACTGAGACATGTACTATACTTGGCAGACGAGATGCGTTCACTTTAAAAGCCCTTCTATTGTGTTTATCAAATCACTGTTACAGTATTTACAATGCTGTACTGAGTTAGAAAAAATCTGAAGCTGTTTTGTGTATTTTCTCTCAAGGTTAAAGGTTTGAATCATGGGATAATGTGTGATATCTCTAGGGCTTCTTGAAACAGTTCAAGAACACACACAAAGGACTCTGGTTTGTGCTATATTTATGCAGAATTTAACATCATGTTCCTTTGGCTTAAAAGCAAAAGATGAAGATACCAGGAAAATAGCCTCTTCTTTAGCACCATTGTATACATTTAACAGAAAAACCTTGAACTGTTTTGCAAGGTGCGAGAGTTATTCACGCACTACTTTTCTCAGTTGTGATTTTTCTTTCAAAACTGCCCTATCAGCCTAATAGGAGTGAAAGGAAATACCCTTCAAAGAACAAACATTCTCCTTTTTCAATCAGAATTTACTTTTAAAACAAACTCTTTATGGCTTGTTTGTGCTATGGCAAGTTACAGTATTTAAACTCAAAATCTCTCTCACATTTAAAAAGTAATTGTCAAAGAAATATTTTGATCATTAAAAAAAAAAAAAAAGCTGTGGAAAGTTAAATCCCTTGGCGTGTATTTGTCAAATACATGTCTTGCTTTTTCAGCTAAAATGTCCCAAGAAAAGCTAGTGAGCTCTCAGATGAGAGTTGTATTCTCTCCTATCAATTATGATTTCTTTTTAACTGCTGGGCAGAGGTTATACAATCTAGCTCGTATTTCCATTAAGAAGCAAGTTAAACTTGTGCTCTGTAGTTTTACAGCAGCATTTGACAGTCTGCAGAAAGCTGGCTGCATCTGCAGACGTGACTGTGATTTATGCTGCAGTTCTGCAGCTGCTTTCAGTTGTTACAGGTCAGATAGGACACAGCACTCCAGGTGTGTTTCTGCTCATCGGTTTTATGGACAACAGAAATCCCTCACAAAAAAATGAAGTTACATTTATAAGAGAGTACTTGCTCTTGAGTTCTAAGACCATGTAATTAGCTAGGGGAAATCATCACAGTTCTTGTGTCCCTTGATACTTTCCTCTGTTTATGCTTTAACATTTTCTGTCAAGATTAATGCATTTATTATTTTGTAACTTAGTGCTTTCTGAGTGATTGTCTCCGAGTGGTTTCTGTATGTATAAATATGCCAGTCCTAGAGCTCTTGGGTATTCCTGCATCCAAATACCTCCCAGTCTTTATAACGTATTTCTCCCCTGCACCACCCACGAAGCTATTGCTCAGGCGTGCGGGGAATAAACAACTCAACTGGGGCCATACAAAAACTCTGTGGTAGACCAAGAACTTGAACTCTGGCTTCCTCAGCTCCCCAACTACTTTTTTTTTTATTTTTACATTTCTAAGCTTACTTTTCTTACTGCAAAAGTCAGACGTGCTCCACTTCATGCTTGTTCCGTCATTGTTGTGGTACGTGTGTTACACAAAGATATGAAGGTATATTCTGTACCCTAGTGTCTTTGTGACATGTTTGTATGACAGCACGAGGTTTGGAAGCTGAAGGTTCAGCAGGGCTCAGGACCAGGCAGCCTGAGCCCAAGGCAAAAGCCCTTGCCTACCTCTGGTGTGTTTGGAGTCCATGATGTTTGAGAGTGTCCACGTTATGGTCTGCATGGGTGGGTTTCAGTGTGGGGTGACAGATTGTGTTTATGTTTTGCTGTCATTCTAGAGTTTGTCAAGGTCAGGGGCTGACAGTCTGTTGAGTGAGTGCAGAAGGGATGTGGAATGCAGGGGGTTGGAACTATCTGATCTTTAAGGTCCCTTCCAACCCAAACCATTTTATGATCCTTTTTTTCTGGCCCAAACATACAGCATTTTCCCTCCAGACATGTGTGATGCTGTTTCTATTCTCTCCTGTGCAGAAACAGTGTATATTTTATGATTAGGGGAAAAAAAAAAGGCAAATTTGGACATCTGTGTTCGTAGTGTGTGCAATTTGATACCTATTTGTCCTTCACTTGAGTAAAATACAAAGTGCTGGTTTTGATCGTTGTTGTCTGTTTAGGAAGTTGTCTGTGAGCGTATTTTCAAAGTCTTTACTGTGCGTCTGTGACAGCTTGGTACTATTTACTGCTTTCTGGACTTTATAGCCTTACTCAAATACTGCCCAAGTTGCTTTCTGGATATTTTCAAAGGATTTATGAAAGCTTAATATTGCTGTAGTCTCTGTGCATAAATGAATACATGGAACTGAATATGATTTATTCTTCTAGAGGGGTTTTTGAAGATGCCACATCCTATTCATATGCTGCAGCTAGTTCTTCAGCATGCTGCATCATGGTTATTAACTTGCACATTTTGTGTTGCTGTGCATAATATTTGTTTATCAAGGGAGCAGTCATACAGTTTTAGCCTTGGTTTTGATTGTTTTTCTGTTGGATCTGTCCCTTCAGCAGTTCACCTTAGTTTCAAAAGAGGACAATTGTGCTTTGTGTGATTTGTTCAAATCAACGCTTTTTCTGAAATGAAGTGGGAAAATGAAAAGCCTATATACATCTTTGATGACAAAGCCTCAGCCTTGGTGAGCTGCCAGCGTTTCATCAACTGCAGTAGAGCAAATGCAGGTTTAGGCCAGCTGCAATGATCCCCAGTGAAGTGCTGATCTTGCCTTTTAGTAACCTCTGCAGCTTCAGTTTTCATCTATGGCTTCGGAAGTAAGTCAGACTTGCAGGTGGAATCACAGGCTGGTTAACAACCAGACAGTTGCTGAAGAAAGTCAAAGGAGTGAGCTTCCATATGAAATATTTTTGTTCATGACAGTGATGAGTCTTGCTTAGACCATTTTCCATTGCGTTGGCTTATCAAATCAGATATTTGCCAAATGAAACAACATTTTAGTGTTAGAAATTCAGAATAAGGAACTACTTTGATGCTGAAGCTATTAAAGTATATTCTTTCTTCCCCCAATAATATGGTTTTAATGTTAAACTTGAACTCCCTGTTGGATTCAGTGCATTTGATCTTCAAGAAACTCATAACATTTGAGTTATTTGTTCCAAACTTTTCTTCTCTGTGAAGAAATAATGAAATTTTGCTCAGCAAGATAGAATTATTGTGTTGGAGAGGTTAGGAGTTAATTTAAGGAAAGGCAAAGCCAAGCTATGAAGAAATACTTTAGGGGAGAAATAGAGGTAGCTAATGAGTAAAGGGTAAAAAAACAAAAAGAGGTCTTGCATAAACTGTTGTGTGAATGAGGCTCAGAGGCAAAGGTGGCTGAAGAGAAGTGAGAAGCTGCTCTGGGTGCAAGGGAAAGATAGAAAGCTGAGAAAGTAAGAGTGTGGACAATGATACGTAAGAAGCTGAAGGGGTGCAAAGATGTAGATGGTGTGAAAAACATACAGAGCACTCTAAGTGCAGAAGAAGCTTTTTGAGTTAGCAATAGGAACTGGAAACCAGGAGAAATTCAGAGATGTCAGCAGCACACTTTAGGGTGGAGTAGAGGAGTCTGGAGGTGAGGAAGCTGGGCAAAGAAAAGCTGGAACAGTCAAGATGGTGAACCAGTAGCAAAGAATTTTAGGAGTAAGGGAAGTGCAGAGCTTAAAGCTGTTATAAAGAGAGGCAGGACATGCATAGATACTGAATTTATTGTTTAGTTTCACAAGTTATTTGTAAAAGTGGTAAGGGAAACACCTGTAAGGTTTGCTTTTATCTTAAAGGCAAACAGTTTTTAAGCAGGGTCCTCTGGTCTTAGTCAAAACAAGTTATTGTTTGTTTTAATTAACACTGTCATTTTCAGATGTGATTCAGCATGTGTTCAGAAAGTAAAGTAGTACATATATCAAAGGGGAGCTGTCTCTCTTGTTTGCTTGTGGTATGGTTTGTTGTGTAAGTCAGAAGTATATAGTATGTATAGTACTAGATTTGTGATTCAAACGGCCAGCCTAGAAACTTGGCAGTGTTGACAGTTGTTTCAGTAAAACCAAGTACAGAAACCAACTCAGGTTTCTCATCCTGTTGGCTAGAGAAGCTGGGATGTTTCCTGAAGGTGAAACATTTGAGCTTGGAGGGAGGAAAGAGTGCCAACTGCTACAGTGAATGTCATGAGCTGGGAGCAGAAAGAGTAGATCAGAAAAAAAAAATACACATATTGCAGTAACAGTGAATTGCACCTCTTTGGAAAAGGACAGCTGACTGTATGATGGAGGTGGGATGGGGAGGTGTCATGGTGCAAATGACAGTTCCTTTGCTATATATTTCCAGAAAAAGGAGAAGGGGCTACATTAAACAAATATATCAGATAAATATATTTTGAAAGGTATCTTGAGTTCAGTAACCTTACATGGCCCAGATGGTTTCTTCTGAATTCTACATTGCTGAGAAAGGCAATCTGCTTGGAGTCCATAAGAAGGCAATGTCAACAGGACCTGCTGCAACATTACTGTATACTGGAATATTTTTGGAAACCCTGCATATTCTGGGTATATGACATGCTCTTCTGAAGTACAGAGCACCTCAGAGCCCTCACGGGCTTCAGTTGCTCAGTCAGCAGTTACAAAGCACAAAGAGCATCCAAACCTTTGAAGTATGATAAACAGTGAAAATGTTTGACCTGTGGCTTTTTTTTTTCCTCCGACTATCAGACTTTTTCCTAGAACTCAAGAGAGTTTTCACTTAAGTTAGTTAAATACAATTTAAGCAAACCTATTGCTTCTGATGCCAATACTGCTTTTGGACTATGACTGGAGGCAATCTAGTATAATATAATCTAGCACTAGGATGTAATTCAGTGGGGTTTTTTTGTGGTGTGTTTTTTTTTGTTTGGTTGGGTTTTGAGTTTATTTAGTTTATACCTCCATTTTATTTCTATACATAATCCTGTAAATGGATTTGTTTCCCTTATTAATGTTGTTCCTCTGGTAGAAAGTTACATGTGAGTCCAAAGCTTTTGGGAATGTGCATGGATAAAATCGGGTAATATCTGAATTTGTAAATTTTGAGATTGAGGTGTGATCCTTAACCCAAAGGTCTCTGTCTCCATCTGTTGGAATGAGAAGGGCATAGCCCCAATGGCTGCTTTGGACTCATCACAATGAAATTGTCATTTCATTTTACTGTGTCTCCTTCCACTACCTTCAGTCTAACCAACATGAGCAACAGCAGCAACTTGGCAGTCTGCTGTGCTGTGGAGGCAGAAAGTTTGTCCTCACTAGAAAATAATAATTATGGCAAGACCTCTTAAGGTGCTCAAACATAGATTCTGCTTCCTGAAAGACAGGCCAAAGTATCCAGAAATACGTGCGATATAAATTACCCAGGATCCAGTTCAAAGCCCTTCAAAATCAGAGGGGTCACTCTCTGACCTCAGTATAATACAGAGCTGAGCCTTAGAAACAGGATAAGTTTCTATCCTACTTTAAGCAAAGTACATGCCTTAGATCCCTATCAGGGGTTTGAGTGTGAAAAGAAGTGCGTAACTCCCCCAGGAGTTCTGTTCAGAAGCCGGTTGTTAAGAATTTTCCCCCTGGAGACATTTCCCTCCCAGCTGCTAGAGCTTATTCACTGGAGAGTTCTCTACCTCCACCTCTTCTGCTGTGCAAGGAGCCACACTATGAACACCACAGGAGTTTTCCAGGAATTGGGCAGCTCTCCTCAATGCCTGCGCTTCCTCTGTGCCTGCTGGGGAGCAGTCCCACCTCTGACATTCTGCTGTTGCTTCAGTAGGACAGGATGGCTTTGCATGCTGCGCTGATATGAAGGGGAGTTTTCTGTGCTCCATGATTTGGATAAAATGTATTTATAAATGTTAAAAGAATCTGTCACAGTATTTTTCTTCTCTTATGATAAAGGGAGAATGCTATTTATAAATGTTGAGACAGGTTCTTAAAAATTGTCCCAGTAGATTTCTTCAGTAGGAGAATTTCAGGCTGGTAAAGGTTTAATGATGAAGCTATCTTGAAATCAGCTGTGGTGGTCTATCACCTAAGATCTAGGAATTTCAGTTCAGGAGGCTAAACCTGCTTTTGCTGAATATTGTTCTCTTCTGTAAGAGAACTTGCTGCTGCGTGGCAGCAGATGTGCTGTGGCTGCTGCCTGAGCAAGTGGCCACTCCAGGCAGTAGCTCTCTCACTGCTGTAGATCCTGGATTTTCCATCTTGCCCTGTAGGTATGTAGCAGAGGAGTCCCAAGGGGACAGCACAGCAGCAGCAGCCTTTGCAGACTGTTTGGTCATTTCTTCCTGACTACAAAGGATCTTCATCCCTTGGGATTCATTTTCCTTTAGAGTTGTTGCTATTTGGTTTTAATAGTAGAAATGAATCCTACTTGGATTGGTGAGGATTTAGTATGTTTCTGCTTAGAGCTGTGGACTTGCCCCATGTCCCTTGTCATTCTGATCAGCTTTTGAAGGCTCAGGGAACAAGGAATGTTGCTCTGATGATGCCCAGTACCTTGTCTTGGACTTGCTAATGGTTGGGAAGCATCTGTCCTTTGAAATGGTAAATGTTTTCAGTACTGTCTTAACAGTTATACAGCCATTTCAATTTCTTGTTTTGTATGGCATTGTAAGCATTTTATCCTATCTCAACTTGAGCTTAGAGTTCATCCAGTGGAATTTACCTGGGGACTGAATTATTTTGTCATGAATTTAAGAGTACATTTGGTTTTGGAAAGGACAATGTTCCATTTGACAGGTATTTGGAACTCTCTGGTTTAATAGAGTTTTAATGTAGTGCTCATTAGGTTAATTAACCCTCTGCCTTTGCTTAAGCCACTCAGTACATATAAGGTGATACCACTTCTAAGGGAGGCTTTATTTCTGTTAGCAAGCTTACTGTCAGGTTACTCAAGAGTAGCATGCCTACCTTATATACATTGTGTTCAAATAAACCCATCAATAAAAACCTCAATAAAGCCATCCCTCCATGACCTGAGCCATTGAACAGTCAGTTGCAAGACTGTCAAATGAAGCTTTGAGATGGCAGGTTTAAAACAAAGATCAAAGATGAGGCTCTCTCATGTGCTGCATGCAACCAGAGTAGTTGACACTGTCCCAGCTCTTCTTCAGAGGAGAGAATATTTTTTCTGGGCTGTCTTTGTGCTTGGTGGTATTTTTATTCCTCATATAGATTTCAAAACAAAACAAAGCAGTTGTTGCTTAGCTACCCCTCTGGAGCGATCGTCTCTCACCATTTTGCAACTCTCTAATCCCAATGTTGAATTTTGCTTGTTAGAATCTATTTTTGCTGGCCGGTGTTTTACACAGACACTTCTGGAACTTTTTCATCTGCTGGAGCAGGATGGCTGTGTCCTGTTGGCTTAAAACTAGAGAAAGAAGCCTGGTGGGGGGTCTG
This sequence comes from Lorius lory, assembly GCA_025629905.1. Taxonomy (NCBI): domain Eukaryota; kingdom Metazoa; phylum Chordata; class Aves; order Psittaciformes; family Psittaculidae; genus Lorius; species Lorius lory. The sequence goes on along the minus strand of JAOSLQ010001555.1, from coordinate 32,213 downwards.
GGAAAGGTCCCGCACCAGGAACCCCACAGCGGCACAAAATCGGGTTTACTTTAGGTTCAGGGATAATAAGTACTCTGATGAAATCCCCTGCTTGGGGTGAAAGGGTCTTTGCCATTACCACATGCCTCTGTGTTAAGAGTAGATTTTGTTCTGGATGAGGGTAAATATCAGAAAGCAGAATATCTGACTCCCATCTTCTTCAAGACTTCTTGAATGAGAAGCTATAAATTGGCATTTTGAAGTCATGACACTGATTACTGCAGAGCACAGCAAAATGGAGCTAGCTCAACATTTTAGACAGTCAGATACAAACTGAAAATATCTCTAAATTAATTCTCTTGAAGGAAGCAAGGCATGACCAAGAAGTGTTACATTTTGGTTAATAGGACCTGGAGAAATTGCTCTCCAGGGCTCCTGCAAGCAGAGTTAGACCAACTCTGAGGCTGCCCAACTATGAGACTGTCCATGTATGTTTTGACTACTGAGCCGTATCTCTTTACCTCCTCCCTCCATGCACCCCAAGCAGCAGTCAGCTATACTTGCAGAACTAGCCTGGTCTTAAATACAGCCCGTTTCCCTTGCTAGGTGCAGCTGACAGATCTTGGCACATTTCTATCAAATCTGACAATGCTTGGTTTACAGCCTTTAGACACAATACCACTTTCTGGCATTGTTGGTGAAATCAGAGGCTGTTCCCATAAAGCTTGTTACTTGACAGCATTTATGTTGCATGACTAATATGGCAATGGCAGCAATTTGCAATTAGCTGTGTGTCTCTTTGTCTCCCTGCCATGTGCCCCAGAGGGTATGTGTCTGTCTAAGGCCGCCCTGCTTCCCTTTACAGTTTGCTTTCTCTATAATGTATTTTTTTTGAGCTCATGGAGGGGATTGTGTGACTTGGATACCTAAACAGCTGAATGAAAGTTGCAGACTTTAGATCATCAGTTTAGATCTGACTCTGCTGCAAAGTCATTGTCATCTCCTGCCTCATTAGAGTAATGCATAATGAGCAAATGGACTCAGAGCAGCTCCTAGAAGGCAGGTTACCCACCACTGTCCTGCTGGTTTTGTGCTGGGGAGCCTCAGTGGGGAGGCCAAATTATGTAGCCAAATTATATGAACATACATGAAGAAGAAAAGACCCACTCATCCATGGAGCTGGCCCCTCTTGGGGAGGGTTGGGGCATTTCGCCAGGGCTGTACCAGAGATGTGGTGCTGCCAGGCAGTGTTTTATGTTTGACAGAAACCCCCAGTGTCTAGTCTGGAAACACATGTGAGTACCCTGCTCCTTGCCAGTGTATGGAAGGCATCTGTCTCATGGTCACAGAGTATCCTCACCAGCACCCAGAGGACTGTGACATTATTGAACCTGTCCGAAGCCCATGTAATAATCTATATATGATCAGATTCATTACCTTCGACTCCACTTTCACACATCAAAAAAGACGTGGTGAGGCTAGATGATCTCTGTCTGGAAAGAGGTATAGTTGAGAAGGTTCTAGGAACAAGGGACCCCACACCACTGCTAGAGGGAGAGGGATGGAGATGGATGAGCGAGTGCCTCCAATTCCTGACTGCCCCTTGCAGAAGCAGCACCAACATGTCTTTCTTCCCCCAGCTAAGGCTGAGATTTCAGTGAATCAAAGCTATAGAGTAGAATTGAGTCAGAGCCAAGGCAAGGCTCTGGCTCAAATCCACCAGCTAAAAATGAGCAAAGCTTTTGAGCCTGACTAGAATCTCTCAAAAAACAAACAAACAAACAAACAAACAAACAAACAAACAAACAAACCTCCTTTGCCAAATCCTTGTTGGTTTTTTTTTCTTCTTTTTGGTAAAATTATTCATTGCATTTTCATCTGTTTTCCAGATTTTTCTCTTCCTTTTCCTCTTCCATATTATATATATATAAATGTATCCCTGTCCTTATGTATATTTTAGATGTTTTCAGCCAGTTGTGTAAACTGTTCCTTTTTGTGGTGTTTTCATTGAGACAATCAGGGGCAAAGTTCTTGTGGCAGTGCCAGGTCTAATACCACAGGAAGAGCTGTGTCCACTGGAAATACCACAGAGAGTACAAAACCCGCAGTCTTTTCTAAAAACACAAGATGGTTTTGAAAGCAAGTCAAATACTGCAAAGTCAGCTCACATTATTATTTTGTCTCAAATTGTTTATTTGGCTTTGTTTTGTTTTTCAAATGGGTGCTGGGGAACATGGCTTACGTTAAATGTGGTTTTGCCACTGTGTCCTTCCAGTTATAACTGCAGCCATAAACTAATGGAAATGTCACAGTTGCATCATTTATAGTCCTTTAGAGATACCCAGTTCAGTCAACAGCCAAGGAGCTGCTCTACCTTGAGGTTTTGTTGACACTGTGTCTTTTTGTCTTTGCAGTCTTTATACTCCAGTGGCATTCAGAAATACAGCTATGGCTCTGAATTCTTCAGACCTGTATCTCTGCATGAGTCCTGCTGAGATAAAGTGTGCTGTTTGGTGTACAAGTGCTTGCAGGATCAAGGATCCTAATCTGTAAAAAACACATCATAAGTAAATAACTTCATGGGGAGGTGGGTGAGGAGTAAACGTCTGCTATTACAATGAAGGCACTTCTACCCAGTCATTGCCATAGAATGGGAATGTTTTTATTTTCCTCTTTCACTGTGAGTAGTAGTTTGGGAAACACTAATTTGATATTTTTATTAATTAGCACTAAGACCACAAACAATTGAACAAACTGTTTCTTCACAGAAGTTTGTATCACAAGCAGGGATTATAAAAATCCCTTTTAATTTTAATAGGAATAGGGAGGGAAGCAAGCGTTGGATGTTGAGGTTTGGAAATATATTCCTGTGTTTATGGAACAGCGTTCTCCTGCAGGAAGAACAGCCAACTCAATGTATTAATAAGTAAGCAATTTCCCAGTGACAATGAGTTAATAGTGGTTGTTGTGCAGAGGCCCCTGGAGTGAGCATATACTCCTGGGTCTCAGCTGACTCTGTGAACCATAAGGACCGCACCAGTGGGTTGTGAATGGTGCAACGCCGGGAGTCTGTGTCTTCTCTTGACACAATCCTTGTTATTGCAATACAAGCCCTGCATCTGTATGGTTTGATTCTAGCTTAGGGAAGTGACTTCAGCTACTTAGTCTTAGATGACAATTTGAAGTTTTTATTGCTTTCACCAGTACTAAATTTTACTGTTCCTTAATGATATTGCATGTTAGCGCTGTTGTTTTTCACTTGTGCGTCAGGTTTTATTGGGTGCAGGCACATGCTGTTGGAGCTGCTCTGAACACTAAGAAACCTCCTTTTGTAGCAGGGAACATTTTTTGGTTTTTAGTCTAATACTGTGCTTTAAGGATCTGTTGTCCTTCCTTGTTAAAAAATGAAAAGGAAGGACAATTTTACAGTTTATTGTACACCACTTCAAAGGTGTTGTCTTGCCTGCAGGGAGAACTTTTGGTAGCCTTGTGGAAACAGCCAGAGCCAGTGTGTAAGCTGGCTCTGGCTCTTCTGACCATGGATGTTAGAAGACTCTCAGAGAAATCTGGGTGGAGCTCCTGGCTGGAATGTTTGTGCAGAGACATAATCCTTTTTATGTCTATCTTTAAGAAGTCAGCATGGTCCACTCAGGAATTTACAATGCCAGTGGCTCTCTGGAGCTTGTGATGGATCCCTGTCTCTCCCCAGAATTATCCCTTATGAACGTGAAGTCATGTCTGCTGAATGGGGCAGTGTCCTTTTGTGGGAACTGCATCTGAAATCACGTGGATTTCTGAGGGCTCTTGCCATGATGGTGACTGTTCTTGGGATCTGAGGTGACTTGAGGTCTGTCATGTCTCCTGAACTTCAGATGAGCATGATGTGCATGTGAAGGACATCTGCAGCATGGTGGGACAGAGCTGCTCTTTTCAACTGTATCTGTCACTTTTGTACTTGCTTGTCTCTAAGGGAAAGGTCTTTCTGTCTCTTTAGTATCGTGTTAAAATACTGTTTAACTGCCAGTGTATTTTCTCAGTCCTTTCTTTCCCATAACGATGATTAGCAAGATGTGTGTATACATGCAGATTCTTCCTTTCTAATTAGCTTATTCCTAATGCCCTGTTGATTCACTGTCGTAATCCAGTTTTATGTGACCTCACAATCCTCTTGTGCCTCCTCCATCCAGGCGACACAACACAGTCAGCTCCAGACAAAAGCACACAGACAATTCAGTTTCTAAAAATGCCCTTATTACAGGTTTAAAGTTGACACATGTCATCAATAAGCAAAGCCCTCATCTTTTCCCAGCCCGCAGTAAATGTGACCCTCCTCATTCAAGCCAGCCCAGTCCACCCCTCTGAGTCTGGAAAAACAGGCCTTGCAGGGAGTCCCAGAAGTCAGCAAAACAGGCACTGCTGGACAGATTAAGTATCAGAGCAGAAGTCTGCAGAATCTCTATGGTTTAACAACAAATCATGTATAGTGGACAGCAGGAATCTGACTATGTGGTGTAAATGAGGCATTTTGTGTGTAGGTTTCTTCAGGTCCCTTAGATACTTAGTTATTTATTGTTTTATAGAATTTTCTAAATAAATTCACTCAAATGAGGCAAAGGTAACTAAATATAAATCAAGATAGCAGACAACCACATGTGGGAGTCATGGATAGGAGCAGGCCAGCTCCCATCTTGGTCTGTGTGTTGTTTATGTGCTGTGTGGCATTTTCTGCCAAAGTAAAGATTCCTGTCATCCTGGTGGCTTTCTTTGATGTCCAGCGGGGCAAACGGCTTGTACATGTGGAGGAAACTGGAAAAGTCTATGTTCTGCCATATCCAAAGGTCGCGGTTCTCAGAGGGAAACTTCTTCAGAGTCAAATCTTTCAGGATTTTAGTGTCTGAGAAAAAGTGAAAAACAGTCTTTCCCACAGAAAAAACCCTGGTCTTGATAAAGAGCTGTGAAGCATTTATGGGGAGTATTTCAGTTTTGAGCTTAAAGAGGGCACAGATATTGTGATCTTCTATTGGTTAAAGGAATCACAGTCCACTGCACTTACTGATGTAGACTGTAAGTTTTACATTGGTCTGTGCATGCAGCTAAGCTGGCACTGGGGCTGCTGCTGAACATGGAGGGAAGATGTGCTGTCAGGGACAGGATTTTGAGCTGCAGAGCAGCGGTGCTGGAGGGGATCACAGCTGTCTCATGTCACTGGCTGTGGGTCAGGAAGGGGAAACACCAAAAAGAGTGGGAAATCCCAGCTGGACCATGGTAGATCCTCCTGACTGAGCACTGCCCAGAGTACCAAAAAATTCCTGTTGATCCCTGGCTGTAGTGGTGGAGCTAAGAAACAAAGGCATGCAAAATGTTAAAATAGTGAAATGCAGCAGGTTTACGGGCGAGCAGCTGCTTCCCTGCAAGGAGAGGGCAAAGTTTGCTGGTGAAGGTACAGGAGCCCTCCAGATCTGTCTGCTCCTGCCTGCTTTCTGAAAGGACTTACCCTTCACAGC
>JAOSLQ010001555.1:0-23673 GCA_025629905.1 Lorius lory | reverse complement strand
ATGGCAGGGGGGTTGGAACTAGATGATCTTAAGGTCCTTTCCAACCCTAACTATTCTATGATTCTATGATTCTAATCTGCAGCCCTTTTGAATATCAGCTGTAGGAATATCATCTGAGGTTCTTTAAACAGGAGGCAGCCAGAACTGGAAGTAATTTCTGAAGTTTTGTTGCAATGCTTGGCTCAGGCCCATTCCCCCTTCAGTATATTTGGGAACATTATGTGGAGCAGGAATGACTGGAGCTCTTACAGCATGCTGTAAAAGCACTTCTTGAAAGGAATTCAGCTTTTCTTTACGCCATGAGTGATGTCTCTGGGACCAGTTTCCCTCCCAGCTGGCTGAAAAGCAATCACACCTTCTTTCTTCCCTTTTTCTTCAGAATTAAAGCAACTGTCTTGTGGTTTCCAGGACTACCTGTGGAAGTAATGGTAGTATTAAAGGATATTAGGCCTGGCCATAGGACTACACAAGCTTGTCTTGTATGATGCACTGGCATTCATTGGGCTGTGCAGGCTGTCCTCTCCTTTTTGGGATGAGCTCTCTGTGCTTCCGAGTGATTGCTTTTCTTCAAACCCCTAAATTCATATGCTGAATTCTGAGATGCCTGTTCAGTCAGGGCATGGTTGTAATTATTTTTAATGTATTAAAGGCGTAAGGAGCCAAAGTCAATAATTTTTATGACCTGTTTAATGCCAGACATAAACCAGAAGATTTGATTCCCCCATCACTTTTGCATTTTTCTTCTTTGGAGTTAGGGATGGAGGATTTTAAAAGTTGAATTTCAAATATGACACATTTGGGTGTTTGATATCCTGACTTATTCTATTTTTGCTTAATGTATTTTCTTGGACTAATATTTTTTCCATACCACTTGTTCAGTATTCCATTGACTACTGTAGCAGTGGATTAAGCACAAAACAAGCGTATAGGCAGTATAAACAGGGGTTTGGCTTTTTCTGTGTTCTGGAGATATAGGCAGTTACTGGAGTAGGAGGAATGACCTGGGTCGTGAAGGTCAGTCCTCTGCTATTATGGCCAGCCACAGCATTAAATGTCCTTCATAAATGCATCCTGTACTGTCTCAAAGGTAATTACTTGTCAGCCTATCCCTGTTCCTATCAGAAGATTGTTCCAGATCCTTCCTCTTCTGAGGGTTTCTAATCCTCCTTATTTCAAACTTAAACTTACTTATGGTGAGTTAATACCTACTTTTTCTTGTGTCAAGGTTTTCCTTTAGCATCAGTAGAAGTTCTTTTATCTGCTTGCTTTTTCCTGATCCAACATTTTCATAAAGAGCAGTGATGTATTCTTCCAGACTTTATTTTGCAAATTTGTTCATACCCAGGCTTACACCGTGAAAAGTAGGAAATGGGCAGATTGAGGGACACATTTCACATTAGAAATCCAGGTCCCTCTGTCACTCGGTATCTTTGGGCTTATTTGCTGTTGTGAAAAGTTTGCCAGTGTTGCTGACAGACACAGTGTCAGAAGCAGCCACGCTAATCCAGTTAACTATGTGTCTGGCCTGTTGAAAGCTCTGCCTTCCATTATGGCAGTGCTGTTTCCTTGTGTTACATCCCACTCACCCATCTCCATTGCTCACTTCATGTCATACACTTGATCTGTAACATGTTACTCATTGTTGTGTGTTGTTGATAGGGCACAGAAGCATCCTAGTCTGAGCCTAGAAAAGGGCTCTTGGGTATACTAGCAGTACAAATAAATGTGAATAGCAGAGCTGATGGTAGATAAAGCTGTAAAGGCACTTGAGGCTTTCCTGTCACAATAATAGCAGTAAAGGTTGTTAGAAGGAGCCAAATCCAGCAACATGAGACTTGATTTAGCTTTCCTCATCTGAGACTGTGATCCTTAAACCACTTGGTTAGATGACAGTGTGGATGTACTTGGGGACTTACTCCATTGCATAAACATAGATGCCTGGTGCATGCCCACCATAATGCCTTGTGGTATCTCAGATGATCCTCCTGGGCTACTACAGTGTACATAACACAGTGTACAACCAACCTTCTGGACTAGCAGGGAAGGCAATGTGAAAGATACCAGGACATCCTAAATGGCAGGGAACACCTGTGTTTAGACTAAAACAACTGTGGATCTTAAAAGTTCTCTTTTGAGGCATCTGTGTTAGGGAGTCAGTATTCTGATGCACTTAATTAAAGTACAAAGACCAAAAGTAAATATGTTTTGAGAACTGTAGTAAAGCTTGCTGTTTTGGGAAGAGGGAAAACCAGGGAGAGCAGGTTAAAAACTCTAAAGCAAACTGAACAGAACTTGCCTTGTTCGTTACAGAGCAGAACAGAGCTTTATACAGCTCTCCCTAAAGTGTTTTGCAGATCACCATTAATAGAGTTTTTTTTCTGAATACATGTTGTCTATCATATGAAGTTTTGATTGTATGAGTCTTGCATCTCATGTGGCGAGACTGTTCATATGAAAAAAAGTGTGTTGTTGATAAACACTAGTATAAGGAAGAATTGAGGGCTGGTTCTTAGACTGCAGAGTCATTGGGGTAGAGGCTAAATTTTTGGAGTTGGCATATAATATCAATACCCAATTAATATGTTACATCAATGATGAAAAATCACAACCATCTCATTCAAGTCCCCTTCCTTGTATTATATTTCCTATTAAATTTTATACTAGCCAGTTTTCTTTAGATGCTATGTTTGCCAATTACTAGTATGTGAATGATAAAAAACTGTCTAATATTAATGTGTTGCAGATTTTGTCCCTCACCCTTTCCCCTTGATATGAACTGTTGTTTAATTAAGCAGCTTTCAGGTCTGCAGACTCCATTGATTTATTTCATGCAAGCCCTTTTTAGCCGTCTGTGTTGTTACTATGGAAATAGGGAAACATAAACAGTGTAAATGAGTAATGGTGATAAGGAATTGTTAGCTGGCAACAGAGATGGTACATTTTGACCCTTTGTGAATTTTCTTTGTTGTCTAAGGACAAACAACAAAAGAAAGGGATGGATTTCATCTGTCACAGGAATGATATCCAGATGGAGAATAGGCTGAATTGGGAAGGGATGCATTAACCCCAGGGTAGCCTTGGATCTTTGGTACCTGTGACAAAGCCCTAGGTCCAAAAAGATGTCTAGAAAATACTAGAATGAAGACCAAGGCTTAATTGCTATTATTCTGTCCTGGAGTGTGAGCTGTTCTAGCTGTCATGGATGAGTGGAATGCACCTCACTCAAAAGAGAGAAGCAGCAATATGTTTTATTAAGGTAAAATAATAATTTGACAGAATTCAATAAATTTGATGCAATTTAACAAAGTTTAATGGGAGGTTACCAAGATTCAATAAGTTTGATGGAAAGGTTCACCTTATTGATTACTGCATGGAAGAGCCATACAAAGGAAAATTGAGCTAGAATCAAGTTAGAATGATTCATACAGAGACTGGAGACACAAAGGGTAAGGAATACCCTCCTGTGAGTCATGAGGTTCAGAGTGCACCCCTTGGCTTTCTATATGCCTTATGGAGCCAAGGTGCAGCTAGGTCCAAACTTAGTCTCAGACTTGGACAGTGGTTTATGTCTAATAGAATTATCTATACAAAGTATATAACAATTCATATTGAATAGCTACATGGACTAGTAATGCTCTGTTAATATTAATTCAGCGTGCTGTCAGTCACTTACCAAGGATCTGTTGTCAGTAAGGGGTGTCTCCACTTTGGGCAAGGAAGATCCTCTTAGTTTCAGGTAAGGAATCTCAAACCTTGAGAAGTGTCCCTGCTCGAGGGGAGAAATCACCTGGTGTGCAGTCCAGCTACAATTCAGGGAGAGCTCAAACTGGGCTCATCCTGTTGGTTACATTTATAGAGCAAAGTGGTTGATTGCTAGTAGTTGTAGTGGTTGGATGCTAACAGCAATAAACTGTTGGTGCACTTAAGTACTTTTGCTTCAGAAGACATGGGTTTGAAGCTAAATGAACAAGAAATGCGGGATTCAAGACCAAAAGTACTGGAGGTGTTTTTCTTGGCATGGAATTTTAAATATCTTGATATATGTTAGCCTGAATTTTATGCCTTGCATATGCATTATATAAGGCATAATATCACAATGGAAAGCCAAACATATTGTTTCTAAAAACTCAAAGCATATTTATATGGTATAAAACTTAGTTTCCTGCTGGGACAGCTCAGAGACAGAACTGAGAAAGCTGTGGCTCTTTAGGCGGGGACTATGTTTACCTTGTTGTTTCTGTTACATTTTTTGGAACGCATCTACTGCAATGCTCAGGGAAGCTGCACTGAGGAATGGCACACGCCTTGCATGTCCTGAGTGGGGACAAGACCAAAGGCAAAGCTCAGAACAGAAACCTCCTCCAGTATCTTGACCCAGTTCATTTGGGATGAAATGCTGAAGTGACTGTAAAGAGAGCAGAACATTCTCCACTTAGATTCCACTTAGTGAAACACAGACCTTGTTCATTGCCTGCATGGTGTGCTCCAGTGCTAGTGAGATACATGAAAATGGGAAGCTTTGGAAGAATATGATAATGACAATTTCCATGTGATTTGCAGTAGTTGTTTATGTCAGAGAACAAAGAGATGGGATATGGATTTATCAGTATCAAATAGATGTAGCTGCATTTATTTCTTAATTTCAAGCGAATACTTACCCTGTCTTCTTCGTCTTAGTTGCAGAAGAGTAAATTTACTGCTTTTGTGTTACAAAGCAAAACCCACAACTTCCTAGCAAGTAGAAATGATTCTATTTTCAACATGGTTTATGGCTAACCTGTACTGTAAATTATGTACACACAGCTTTTAAAAAACTCAGTTGGTCATAGGCACAATTTCCTATTTAAGCTGTGTTGTACTCTGACCCATCCCCTTATAACAAGCCAAGATAAAAGAAGCAGCATTTTTCCATTCTAAGCAGTCATTAGGCATTACACAACTATTTCCTTTATACTTTCTTGTTTGCCAGAGACTCATTCAAATTAAGTAAGATAAGTGTGGCCAGTCTGTTGTTTTCCACTAAGCTTTTCCCTTTCCTTTTATGAATCTATGAAAACTGCTTTTGTGAGTTCTTGTGCTCTGGGGATGTCAGTAGGCACTGAGATTTGTATTTCATTCTGAAATATCTATGAGAAATGTAATTATGTTGTTCCCTCCTGCTAGGATTTCTAGTGTCTTTACTAGAGTACATAGTTAATCCCAGCTGTTGTAATAAACAGTGAAATTCTCTTTGGGGATTGACAGAATCAGTCCGAGTGCAATCCTAAGAGCAAGATGTAATTCCTCTAATATCTAGGTTGTCTGATTGAATATGAATGTGTGTTATAAACTTCCTTGTGTGCAACACCAAGCCATGATTCAGCAAGCACTTATGCACAAACCTAACTTAAAATTCTCTTCGTTTTAATAAGACATGTTTGTGTGTTGCCCTGGGCATGGTCCTTTCTCAGTGGAGATGCATGGCTTTGGTTTTCAATAGAATAGCTTCCATTTAAGTCAGGGCCTGTACTCTCTCTAGGCATTTCCTAGAAATTAGGATTCAGCTCTTAAGGATCATCAGATACATTTTCTGTGTCCAGCTGCTTATCTGTATGTGCCTACATCCCTCTGTAATCCTTGCCATAAGTTGTGCTCAAACTATTTTGATACTGCTCACAAATTGCACCTTATACAGCTACCATAAGAATGTTTACAACCTTTATTTGTGTGTCTTGATTTTTCCTTTTTCTTTTTTTTTTTTTTTTTTGTTTTTAAATGATTTGACTTAAAGGAAAATAAATCCTTTACTTCTAGAAACTAACCAGCCTTCACATCTGAAAAGGCTGCTACAGAGTGGGAGGGAATAACACATTTTTCATATCCATGGTGAATAGGGCAATAAATATTATATCCAGCCTTAATTATAGAGAATACTATAGTTTTGTAAGTTGGCAAAACCTCCAAACAGGACAGTGAAGCAATTCAGTAGATTGTTGAGGGAATCATGGAGCTTAAGAGAAGCTTAGGCAAATGTGTGTTAAGGGTGACATAACTATATTAACCCTGCCTTGGGACAGACGATGATCTAGATAACCTCTGCAGAGGCTCTGTGGTATGATGTTCTACCCTGTGAAAGTATAAAAGTGTAAGCTTTTCTTGTAGTGTAAATTATTGACCGATTTCTTTGCCCTGTGCAGATGATCTCTCATCTTTGGCTGCATTTTGTTCTGGCTTACCTGTGTTTGCTGCTCTACCAGTGCATGTAACAGAACCAGCTTTCTGCCTTTGGTCTTTCTTTATGATACATGGTAGCTCAGGTTACTTCTGTCCATCTGAGACTATTAGACGTGTGATAATCAAAATGCTGGTTTTCCTATTGTATGTCTCATTTGAAAAGTGGCAGTCCTGTATTTGGGAATTGAGTGCTGAAGAGAGCTGTCTGAATATTGACTGAGGGTCTGACTCTGGGCACAGGGTGTAATCAGGCTGATCCTTGCCCTTTTACCCTGTTCTGCTTTGTGCTTAATGCCTTTCTTGCCCAGATCGAAGTCCTGCAGCAGCTGTAACCCGTTTCTGCTGTGCTAATGCAGTACTGACAGCTCCAGGGGATTAAAAATCACTATGCCAGACAGAAAAAAAAATGCACTAAGCTTAGGAATTATTTTTTTTCCTTTTAACTCCCAGTACATTTTGGTTCTCTGCTGATATTTGGATGTTTGAACATTCAGGATTCAAACTTTCATCCACAACTGCAAGAGGCAGAAGTAACCTTTTTGCCAAGAAAACTACATTCTCATGCAGTCACATGACCCCAAGAACTGGAACTCTGGCTTTGAGGGAATGATCAATTCTTTTCAGATCCACTGAAGAAATTCTAGACCTGGTAACACTGGTACTTACAAGTGAAGAAATAAAGAAAATGTTGTGGGGAGAACATAAAGCTGAAGTACTATGAGGAAGAAAATCATACCCAAAACTATTTGGTTAATAGACCTTGTCAAATCAGTGTTTGGACTTCTCCCAGAAGAGTATTTCCATGCTCTGAAATACTTAAAATTATTTCCAGCACATAAGAGCAGAGTGTCTGTCATAGACCTGTATTTACCCGAAGAAAAACATAAACCCACCATATTTGTAAAGAAATTGTTGCTTCTTTAATATTGTGAGGGATCACTGCTATCTTTAACTAAATCTTACTCATGGTTTTTCTTTGTCAGCCTATCGTGAAAGCTCCCAGCTACTATGTTTAACACCATTTCTCAAGAGCTCAGTTTTCTGCTCTTAATGTCTCTTCACTCCAGTGTACCCTAGAACTTTTCTCCTCCTTAAATTAGCATTTTGTGTGTAGTGTTCTATCTGCTTTCTAAATTTTCTGTGTAGAAACAATTGCTTTTTACTAGAAAGTGATTTTCTTTTTTTTTTTTTCAAGGAGAAAAATGCTTCATTCTGAATTATATATTGAGACATGAAGGATTTTTATAAATCAAAGATGTGAAAGAATGTCCCACCAAGAAAGAATGTCCACAAAAATGATACCCCAGCTTTTAGTCTGAGATTTTCCAAGATGTTCATAGCAGGCAGTTACCTTAAAAGGTATCAGTCTCCTTAAAAACATAAATTTTTCTGCATCTGCATTTTTTCTCTCTTGCTTTGCAGCTGGGCAGGCAAGTGGGGATCCTTCAAAGTGTCTGTGCAGCTAGGAATTGACTACTGAAATGTTGTGTTCAGGAAGCTGCTCCACTTTGTTCAGGAAAAGATAAGCCACTGCTGAAAGTCATTTTAGACAAAAATTATCAAGAAGTGCATCAGAAACACCCTGAACCCATAAATTAAATATTTGAGTGATCCTTTGCTTGTATCAGCATGATTACTTTGTTCATGACCATTTTTTGCTTTTTAAGTATGGTTAGGTTCACTCTTCATTAGTGATTTTCCTTTCTAAGTTCAACTCTTGCATTTCTCTTGCAGCCTGGAGTCTTTTTCCCTGAAGTAGACAGGTTTCTTTATGCCCACCTTTAAATGACATAACGCCATATCCTTGCAAGTCATTCAGCCAGAAACACAGACTTGATTTTGTTTTGTTCAAATTCCTCTGCAATGCTGAAGAATTTTAAAGTATACATTCCTAGTATATGACCTCTTTGACTGTATGGTGATTATTAATATTACAGAAGCAGCTAAGAGGAAATGACATCAGTAGATAAGATGAGCTGTGCAATAGCAGAAGCTTTATTCACGCTGAATACACTATTCATTTGCACAGAAAGATCATTTCTCAATTCAAAGAGGAATATTCTAATTTAAGGTCTAACTTGAGCCATATGTCAAAATCTCTACGGAAACAAAGCTTACCACTGTGCAGTGATCCTGTAAGAAACACATTCCCCTTTGTGGATGAGCAAATGGTAGGTGCATCTAACCCGTGCAGCTCTCATTTTTCCTGACAAGTACTCTTTTTACATGAGAAAATATTTCAGTTTAGTCCATTTGCTAATTTAACATAAAGTGACTCAAAATAGGTGTAAAATATAGGGAATACTAGTTAGTGGTCTCCAGGTTAACTCCCCCATAAACTTCGGTTGGTTTTCTGATACTTGTTTAATCTGATTAGAAGGTGCTTTTATACTGCCCTGTAGAAGTAAAATTTCAAAATACACTTCCATGGAACAAAATCATACATAAAAAATTAATTGAACATAGGTGATAATGACAGGCACAGGCAGTCACCAGGCACAGAAAGTTAAAAGTAGTTCTCTACTGAAGCTGTACAGGAAAAAGCTGCAAATGATGGCTTGGCTTGCAAAATCAATCTCAGTGGTATGGCATTGTAGAGATAACTGGAAAACATTTTGTAATTTGTGTCATACCTGCTAGTCTGGGGCCTCAGACCATTGAAAACAGGGAGGGAAATCCTGTAGGAGTTACTGTCCTTTTTGCCAGACCCTATCAAGAAGAGATAGTAACCTCTATCAGCAGATCGCTCAGCACAGCCACCCACCCTTCCTATGCAGTTCTCGCTTCTGTGCTTGCACACAATAGGATTCTATAGTTTCATTTCTATTTAAAACCACGTGCTGTCTGCCTTTGGTCACCATGTTCACCTCTATTGATATAAATCAGTGCTTAACAATGGAAGGCCCTGAATAAGTGTGCCATTTAGATGACAGACTTGTATAGACATGTGACACTCGGGTCATGTCACACCACCGTCATCGCTGTCACTGCAGGTCAGAGGCAGGTCTCTTTCCCTAGACATATATTAGCCATAAGCCTTAGTGGAGTGAAAGGTTGGAAAAGGAGTTGTGGTAAATATTGTTTTCATCCTGAAGCCATGTGAGTTTTGCAGAAAACCTGTCTTCTGACAAGATTAACTTCTTGGCATTGTTGGCACACCCAGGTGAATATCATTCTCTGATAAATACTTTGGAGTTACTCCAGGCTGATTTGCTTATTCTTGGGAGATTTTACTAATGATGTATGTATTTTTAATCTTGTCATGTAATCAAAGATAGAGGAGGATTGAAACTGATTAGCTTCAGAGAGGAGTTTGTTTTCTAAGCCCTTCTTACATTCAAACTGAAGAGTTAGGGAAGAATCACAGAACTGGTGCAAAGTCATGCTCTGCTGAAATGACAGATTAATTGAAACCAGGAAAATCCTGGTGTAGGTAGAGTGAGGAATGAGAAGCAGTTTGGGGTTTTTTGTAGACCTGCTGTTTTTTATTGGCATTTGTTGCTCTTTGGATGTGTGGTTTTATTTATGTATTTTTGTCTAGCCATTTGTTAGCCTGTGGCTACTTGCCAGTATTTAGGAAGAACAAAGTCTGCTCATATCACTAGAATTATTTTGCAGATAGATCTGGCCCAGTATGTTTGCCTTTTCATTTGACTGCAGCGTTGACATGGTTATTGGTGTGTCTTCCTCCCCAGGATTACATACTACATTTTTTGTCTCTGAGGAGAGGGAATTTGGCAAGGCGAGCTGAGAAGCATCTGTCTCTTTCCTGTTGTTCCCTCTTTCTGTTACTGAGAGTAGGGCAGTCTCATGAACAGCTCTAAATTTAGCTGCTTATTTTCATCTTAAGAGTCTGTTCTGCTTAGATTTTGGCTAGGAGGGATACCTGGGTGAGAGGAGAGTCCTGGGATTGTACTCCTAAATTGCATTCTCCTGGGAACATCCCTGTGTGTTTTCTGAAAGGTTCCCAAGGTCCTGTTGAGACTGTTTATCAAGAATTTAAGAACTAACTTGTTTAGAACAGGGCTAATTCTCTACATCACTTAGAAAGGGATAGCTCAAAAGGCAAAGAGGACTTGAGTGATGATATGCCTCAGTCGTCTCTTACAAATAGATGAGTGGGGAGAAGAGTTTTTCCAGAGGGTGACATTTTCTCGATTCGGTTGATTGGAATGAGCAGTGAAGCTCCACATTTGTGGTCAGTGGTCAAATGTTACTACTTGCAGTTAAGAGATCTTGAAGTTGGACAGAGATGAGCAGAATGACATTCAGTTAGAGCAAAAATGTCTTCCCCTACGCTTCCCTTCTGTCTGCTATAACCTGTCTTTGAGTCATAGACTTAGCGGACAGGTAATTTTTTCAGATCATATTTGACATTTGCCCATAGCTGGAAAATATGAGAGCAGATTCCACAAAGCCAACACAGAAATCCAGAAAGACAATGTCATGCCTACTGTTTGGTTCCACCAGCAGGGTGCTGAGCTTCCTTCATATCGAAGTATTTCAACAAGAATATTATATATTATTGTGTATATATATGGTACGTATGTGTAAGACTGATGGTAGTATGATCATAATGAAATGGAGCCTGCATTTCTGACGCTGCTTCCCTGTCACTGAATTATCCTTTTTATTTAACTCAACTGTTTTAAAATAATGAGAACATTTACAAAATATATAGAATATCAACAATATGTATTCTCAAAAATTATGTTTTCAGGATCATAAAGGTAAAGACTTGGAGCTGGATCTTAAACAGACCAAATTGGTGTAGTTCCTAGATATCTGGGGAGCAGCCCCAATCTGCATCAGCTGAAGCTCTCTCCCTGTTTCATTGAGACAATAATTTTCATGCAAAACACACCAGACATCACAGGATTCCAGTAGTTCCGGCCCATTTGTCTGCTGCTGCTAGGAAGTTGTTTACTCTTTTGTATCACTCTCTGCTGACGTCTGCTCACTGAACAATGTCATCGAATTTCCTGTTTTTTGGCTTGTGGAAAGTAGCTCCCCCACCTCATGCTAACGCTTTGCTGCATGGAGGTCTGTGGAGCCGGATGTACCCAGCAGACAGGATGTGAGGTTAAAGGCAGTGTAGCTAAATAAATAAAGTAGGTGTTCAGTTGTGAACTAGAGCTGCCTACTTAAAATGAGGATAAAGCTGACGATTTAAATATCAAGCAGTGATAAAACCCCATATTTGTTTCAGGTTGTGGGTTTTTTTTTAATGGCTTTTGAATTATTTTTTTCCCCACTAGTGTGTTTTCATATCCTCCTGAAGCAGCCTGAAATAGTTTATAATGTGGTGCTGTATGATATATGTGTGAAAACACTTCCATCCAGGTATTGCAAAACATTCTGCAAGCTGTTGACTGTGAAGCAGGTACTGCTGTAATTCTGTAGACAGAGGAACTGTCAACAATGCATTCATCATTAGTTCCTCTGCTAGCTAGTGTAGCAGTCTGGTTGCTGAGCTCAGGAGTACTGAAACTCTGCCAGGGGTCTGATCCCCTCACATTTTTGGTTTGCTTGTTTTTTGGCCAGTGCCACAGGGTTATTAACTTCCACTTGGACAGGAACCAGTGATGAGCAGAGCGGACCTCAGTTCAACAGTTCTTCTAGACAAAGCTTGGGGCAGCTCTAGTCAATAATACTAACATCACCATCATCATCATCATCGAATCATAGAATCATAGAATAGTTAGGGTTGGAAAGGCCCTTAAGATCATCAGGTTCCAACCCGCCTGCCATGGGCAGGGACACCCCACACTAAACCATATCACCCAAGGCTTCATCCAACCTGGCCATCCACAGCCAGAGGAAGCACGTATTGCAAAAAATGGTGGTTTCACAGGCTTGCTGTTTGCCTTATGGTACTTGAGTCTTCATTAGTTCATCTTATTTGCAGTGGTTTTTATGCCTAAGGCTCAGGACATTATAAATACAGTGATGAGTCTTTATATGATATGAGAAGCAGTTTTAAAAATTTCAGTTCAGTTAAGATCATCATTAGCTCCCAGTTTTCTCAGAGCAGCTGAGAGCCTACAGTAATAGACCTGGATGATTCCCACCATCAAGAAAAATGTCTCACTAGTGCCCTAAAAAGTACAACATCATTTCTTATTGCTCTCTTGCCATTACTGTACAGTACAAATACAGTTCGAACTGATGGGGTTTTATGGACTAGAGCTGTTGAGCTCTACCTCTTCTGTAGGTCTGTCATGGCATACTCCAGATGTCTCTCCCCAGAGTTACTCTGTCTCCAAACCCTATTTTTCCTTTCTCCAAAGAGCTTGTATGTTTGGCAGAGTAGTTGATTGCTTCATGAAAGCAGTTCTTGTAAGAAATCTTCTAAGGTCCTTTATTAAAGCAACAAACAAACAAGCAAAACCCAATAAAGCAAAAAACCAAACCAAACAACTGCAACCAAAGAGAAAAAAAAATACAGTTCAGAACATTTGCTTTTGCCCTGCAGAGCAGTGAAAAAGTCAGGGAACATCTGATGACAGACCAACAGGGTATGCTGGAGAGGTATATAAGGAACTGGCTCACCGTTGGGGCGGTTCATCTTATTTTTTAAGGTTTAAGCCAGAACGTTTTGCCTAGTGCCTTTCTCTGCTAAATTCAGTTTCACTACACTGTCCCAGTAATGTTTTCAGTAACTGAAAATAGTCTGAGTGTGAAGTACGGAGTGTGGAGCATGTGGTCTGTCACCTCATCGAAATGCTGAGTTCTCTTTGTCTTTTCTGACTTCTTCATGCCTGGGTCTGTGCAGAAATGAAAAAAAGCTGCTTTTCTCAGTATCTTCTTTTATGATCAGGAGGGAATATAACTGGTTCCAGCCCAGTACAGAGTTCCTGTTCTTCCAGCATCCTGCATCCCTAATGTGGTCCATAGTCAGTATGTTATGAACTGTATGCAGTTCGTTCTGGCCATGGATACCTGTGTGAATTTGCTTTGCATCACCAGGTGTTTGGTTGCATTTTCAATGGGATTGTCTCTTTACGGTCATACCAATCCCTAAATATGACTATTCCCTGAGACAGGCTGCCAAGCTGGATAAGATGGGGTCAATTTACACATTAAAAGTCAGTGAAAACCTTGTACTCTGCAGAAGTAAGAATAGTGAAGCTGACTATAGTGTAAACCTGCCCATAGCACAGGACTCACATCAGTCACCTTCTGATTTGGAACAAGTACTTGTCTGCGCATAGGGAGGCTCAGGAAAGAAGCAGGAAAGGAGATGGCTTCAGACAATGAGTTCAGTGCCTAGGCAAAGGTAACACTTCATCCAAACAATTGGCAGGGGCTTCTATCTCTTTGTTTCTCCCCTGCCTGTCTTCCTCTCTGTGTATTCCCTGTTCCCTCCTCTACGCATTTTCAGAGGTTCATCCTGCACCTTTGTGCCCTCCTATCAGATAATAATGGTGATGTTTGATTCTTTTGACCTTTGCCCCCCACATCACTACTCTGTTTGCAGTACTGCCCTCTTAAATTCCTCTTGTCCTTTTCCATTCCCCTTCACAGCTTCTGCTGAAGTTTGAACCATTAATGGTGTTACAGACAGCAGAAATAACTTTCAGGGCTACATTTCCCAAGTGGCAAAGGCTGAATAAAGCACACCGTCATCGGGGAGAGGGGACGAAGAGAGCATGCTGTCTGGAGGTTTGCACTGAAAGCCTGGTGGGCTCCGACAGGCCTGATATGGTGTATTTCTTAACCTTCAGAGGAAGACGAGAACTCTGAACAAACTGTGCGTCCAGGGCATCTTAGTATGGACCTTCTTCCTGGGGCCACTGACAGGGGTTGAACTGAAGGGCTCAGAATCAGCTTTCTGCCTCCTGATCCTGATTAAATTTATTCATAACTTGCCCTCATGGAGATTTGTAAGTACAGGTGCAAGCTAAAATTCCTGAAAATACGTAATTCAGTTTATTTCTAACAAATAAATTCCAGATGTTTGTCTCTGACGCCTGGAGTGCTGATACAACCAGCTTGAGGTTCCAGTTGTTCAGTCTTGTGTTAGATGACAGAACAGAGAGTGAAATGAATGCTCTCACCGTTGACAGTGGCTTGCAGTCAAAGGGCTGCAGTTTTTCCAGCCAGATGAAACTGGAAGAGTTCCAGATGAGACTAGGAGAGTTGTGTTGAGAAAACGACTGCTAGTCACTGCAGTGATGGAACAGTAATCACTCGATTAAAAAGAAAATAAAAATAATCTTGTATGATAGAAATACTGGAAATAATGGAACATTTCAAGAAGGAAATATGTTATCATGTACTGTAAAAAATAGGTCTGTACTTACCAGAAGGTGTTTCTTGCTGCAGACTGTGAAAAGCTGCTTGCGTGGGAAACACTGATTTGCATAGTGCTCCTTGTAAAGGCTGTAACTAAATTCTCCAAGTTGAACTTGGGAGAAGAAGTGTTTTTTATTGACTAGCAGAGCCAAAAGATTCTTCTTACTGTAGAAAAAATAGCAAGCCAGTCAGATGGTGGTTCTGGTAACTCTATATGCCATGCAGATTTAAAAATCATAGAATGGGCTAAAAATATGAAAGAGAATTGCAAAGCAAAATCATCAGTTAAGTTACTAGATTGTCATCAACACTGTTAAATTCTGTCTTAAAATGCAGTCTGAAGTAGAAATGTAATATGTGGAATAGGAATTGAGGCACCCATAGTTCCATGTTGACAGTATCAGCAAAATATTATTCCCAAATAGGCATGTTTCTCTTGTAAAACAAACAGATCAATCTTAAAATGCTTTAAGTACTACTAGTTTGTGGTTCAAACAAGCCATACTTTACTTTCTCCCCAAAGAGTATATGGGTGGCAGTGTCCAGGTTGTGTTATTTAAGAATGAAGAGGGGGCATGGGGCTGAAATGTCACGCACGCTTGGTACACAATGTGTTAGATTTGTCTGACAAAATGATTCACAGGTGATCAGCTGTTCAGCACTCAGGGCCAGCTGCACAGAGATGGAAGGACACAGAGAGCCAAGATGGACCTTCTGTTTGTATGAGTGCTCTTTTTAGCTGTCACTGCTCACTGAACTCGGAACAGGAGGTGTGCAAGGAGGCAGCAAATGCACTAGAGAATTGCTCTTCCAATAGTAGGAAATTGTCAATTGTGTCACGAAACCACGCAAATCTTGCTTGGTTCATCTGGAAAGTATTTCTGTGTACAACCTCATATCGTGGTCTGCAAATTTTGTTACTCTGTTTTGTGGGGAACATACTGTGAGTAATTTATGTTTAATAGAGTAGTGGTTTGATGCCACCTCTAATATTTTCCTGCTGTTTCACAAAAGGTTTATTTTGTTGGAATGCATTTGAATGTTCTTAGAAAAATTAGATTACAAAGTACAACTGGATAAAGTTTTACATCTCATAGTATATTCAGTGTCATCCAGAGTTCGACATATTGGTTCAAATTAAGCAGTGAAGAAAAAAAGTAGAACTTTGGTGTTCCATGATAGATGCTTAGACTGTACATGTCAGTGGCTCATAGAATTAGTCAAAATATATTCCTGTTGCAACATAGTACTAAAGTTGCAAAGTTCAACATTTAGCAGCACGCCATTTGTTTTGTCTTTAGAGGATAAAGACAAAAGAGATACAGAAAAATCTACTAACCACATAAATATGAATGTGGTAAGAACATTTGTCCTGGCTCAAAGGAACATGCAAACACATAAAACAAGTCAAATGAAACTTCCCATGATTGATAAAAGCTTTCCTAACTGAGGACACTGTTCTCTCTTACATCTGTAAGTAAGTAATTACATCTGTATGTTCAAAGTTCATAGAGGAAGAAAAGAAATCGGGTGATCTGTCTGATTCAAGGGTTCAATCTACATCAAACTTTAATGAATGTATAGGTTTGTTTATATTTTTCAGTTCTCCAAGTGACCTGTAGTTTTATTGCAGCTTTATTGTAACTGTTAATAAAGTCTAAGTCTGTTTTATCTTTGTCTGCTACATGAGACATTAGACTTTATACTAGAAAACTATTTATCCCTGATATTGAATTTATTTGCAATGTATGTGTTATATTTACTGTTCCACACAAGCTATCTTTACCACTAAATGCAGTAGGACTTTTACACATAGCAATGGTTTTGTTTTATTCTAGTCTTACAAATTTCCAGCAAGGTTCTGTGTCCTAGAAATCCAGCTGAGCTCGGAATTACGCCATGAAACTGCACTAGCTTGGATATTTCATTAATAGAATTTTCCTGTTTGCTTTGGATGTTCTTGTAGCATTTCATGGCTTGGGGGGAAAAGGCAAAAGAAAATAAATGAGCACAGTTTGGTTTTTACTCAGCTTTGCTAGAGATACAGAGGGATTTCTCTTTTGTGTGTTGCAGGCAGGTCTGAGGAGCTCTGGGGCCCCGTGGTTTGGTTGTGCAGATACGGGCGTCTTCCCCTGGGGAAGACACCGAGGCTTGCAAATTAACGTTTCCTGCTAAAATTTCTGGTAAAAGCTCCCTGCCAGTGCTATCAGCAGTCTGAATTACTGTCTGGGAAGAAACACTTGGTGCAGGGGAGGAAGAAGGAAATGGCGACTGTGAACTTATTACTGGTGTCGCCAGACAGGACTTTAATGGCTATTTTCTCTTGTTTGCTCTTTGGTGTAAAGCTTTCGCCCTCGCGGCAGAAGGCCTAAGCCCATCGCATCCTTCTTAGAAAAACTAGCAGAGTGAGAATGCAAAAATGTTCAGGGTGGAAACATATTTCAGGTAGTTACAAAACAGAATAAATGAGCTTCATCTTGTCAGATGCCAGAATTTCTGTCTCAAGAGAGATTGGTTTTGGGTGGATGCCAGTTTTCTTTGCACAGGTTGACACCAGTTTATTATATAATGACTAAGTGGAGCCTCTATCTTTCATGTAGCTGCATTTTCTAATTCATCATTGCTATCCAAGTGAAACGGGGATATTGCTGCCCAACTAGGTGATGCACCATGAGCTCTGTGGCATGTGACAGAGTGGCCCAGAATCCTTGTGTGTGCACGACTCCAGCACAATTCCTGTCACAGGACAAGTGTGCAACTCTCAGCTATAACATTAGACCTTTTCAGATGAGTGGAACAGATTTAGGTGTCAATAAACTTGTGCAGAAGGTGGTTCGAATATATGAGAAACTTCCGCTGCACTACTCGTGACTTTGCGCACATTTTAAGTCCTTGCTGTGGGGAGCAGAGAACCTGCGTATTTCAAAGATCACACAAAGATCTGGTGTTCATACATCCCTGTGAAAGGGCCCACTGTAGGGTCTGAGGACTTCTAACTTGAGGAGGCTGATAAAGCTTCTGGAAAAGATTTCCTGACATCCTACCCATATTATGGGGAAGACAAGCACTGTTTTAAAATCACTGTCCAAATGACACATGCAATGTTCACATCTGCTCAACCAAGTGCACCTTTTAACCACTGCTAGCTGACTGCTCGTAAGTGTTCATGGTTTTATACAGCATTTATCTGACTACGCAGTTTGCAGGTGAATGCATCTGTTTAAATTACAGATTTATTCCAAGTTTTCCTATCTTTTCTGCTTAACCCCATGTTCTTATCCTTGCATGTTGCAAAAGTTTCCTTCAAACTTTGTAACTTAAGCAAGACTGTCTATGAAAGTTTCACTGCCATCATACAACTGGTAAAAACTATCTGATGCAAGTATCTCAGATAATGTCTCTCTTTCCTGGAAATCTCAATAATTTATATGAGGCTATTTGACATCTATAGATTACTATCTGCATAATTATGGTCCTTGTACCTTATTGGAGAAATACAGTGTACCTGGAGAGAGTGTATCTATACAGTACTCATGTCAATGAACTTTACAGTGGGCGGGATTTCATCTTAAGTGGATATTGGATACCCAGAAGGATTTGTTTCCCAGTTAATGACTACAGTGGCAGAGTGCTTTATGGGCTTCTTTGCTGATGGGGTGTTTATTAAAGAGCTGCCTCATGGGAGACTGCTCTGCTGAGACCTTGATTGCCAGAACTTTAGTCCTGTGGAGCTTCACTTGGAGGTGGCAACATATAGGTCGCTTGTGTATTTCTAGAGAGAAAATCATGCTAATAATTCATTTTATAGCAGCAGTGTCTTCTTTGGTATATTCAGCAGTTCTTTTGTAAAGGAATTGCTACTTGTAGGCAGAATGTGCAGAGATTGCTTTGTATAGACTATATATAATAGTATAGTTATTTTTTTCAAATGGATTTTTTTCTAAGTTAAATAAAATGGAGCCTGCTTACCACAAATCCAGATAGAATGAAATTCTGTTTACAAGAGAATCAGAATGCAAAGTTGCTTTGTTGCATCAAATTCTACTTAATTGCAATTCTGATAATAATGAAATCCCCACTTCATTAAAGGCATGCAGAGTTTAGGGGGATTGGCATAACTGTAAAAAGGTTCTACTGTACTTAAGGAAAAAGAGTGATCCCATCTACCCAGCATGTAATACTTAATGAGCCTGTGAGCTGGCAGAAGCACTGTGTGTTACTGAACCAGACTGAGCAGAAAACCAGTGTCAGGTTTCAAACTACCCTGTAGGTTGTCAGAAATGAAGAGGCATCTGTATTGGAGGAAACCAGTCAGTCATCCCTTTGGCCAGTGAAGTTCAGAGTAGTCAAAAGAAAGAAGGAATCCCCAGACCTGGAATCCATTTTTCTGTTTTCCTCCTTATGATAAAGCCTGGAGTTAACCTGTTGGATTGGTCATTGGTGTGAACAAGCAAAATTAATGCTAAACTTCAGGGTGAAAAAAGGATGCACTACTGTAAACTTCTTGTAGTTTTTGGAAAGACCTCTTGAATATTTCTGCAATCTCGAGTCTTCATTTATTGGAGGCAAAGTTTTCTATTTAGAAAAGGCTTGCATGCCAAGAACCTCTCTTTTGGTTTTCTCAAATGTCAATAGATGGTTGCAGTCATCCTGGGAAACCTGCATTAAATAAATAAAAATACTGAAATGTTTATTACCAGGATGGAACGTTTCTCTTTCACTGTATTGGCCTCTGTCCCACTGACTTGGCATTTATTCTACCTGTGAAATCACATCTTGGAGACTGCATCTTTGCTGTCTTTTAGAGCAGTTCCCAAGCAGGATACTGGACAGAGCACAAGTGAATTTGTTCTTACCTAAGGTGGACAGAGCAAACCTTTTGGACCATACAGAACACCACACGCCAGCGGTGTCCAGCAGGTTCACAGACACCTGAGTAAGCTATGTAAAGCTGTTGTGTGTGGCAGATGGTTGGAAGAATGGGAAAGAAGAAGGAGGCAGCTCCATACTGTCAGTATCCAGTCTCAGGGGACTAAAATCAGCTGGCCCATCCAGGATGCCCACATATTTGAAGACTGGAGATGTGTAAGATAAAGTAGCAATGACAGGAGCTCCTGTGCAGTTCTGAGTTGGTCAGGAGGGGAAATCTCAGCTTGCTGCCTGCCCAGCAGTGATCTGACAGCAGTTTGCTGCAGGTCATTTGACACTGGGAAATGTTGCTTTTGTGATAATGGATGGCAGGAGAGAATGAAAATTATTATGGTCAGTGAAGTCTGAACTGTGCCAGTGCAAATAATGGGTTATTCATAACAACAGAAAAAAGCAAGTTTGTTCCTTAACAAATGGAGGCTTAGGACAAAATATAGGTCTTCTAGGAAGCCTAGCAGATCCACTGGGTGGTTTATGCTATTTTTGTGCTGTACTTTTTGTGCTTTGCTTGGTCTGTTTGTAGCAATTACAGTATTGGTAGATAGGGCCATGAAAAGTTTGTTTGATGTAAAGTAATTGGAAATTTTCCTGATAGACTGGAACTTCCTTTTAGTCAGACTGCTCAAATCCAGATGGTTCAAAAAAAGCTGTTACTGAAACTCATGTGTGTAAAGAAAAACTAAAACTGCTAATGATGAAGATCTATTGTGTCCTGATATGTCTGTAGTCATCTCTAAAATAAAACTAGCAAGTGGTATCCGCTAGAAAGAAGAGAACTAGCTGGTAGATATGAAACAGATTAGTGCTTATTGCTACACTCTGGGATCTTGCAGAATCACAAGAGAGCAAGCAGTTTTAATAATATTAAACAATAGAACTACTGTGCCATATTTAAGTCTCCCAGAGTGCCGTGCAGCTCAACTGTTAAAGTGCAGGCAGCAAGCATTTCCCTTTGGGCCAGAAGAATGTAGTATTTGTACTAAAGCTTCTACTCAAGTGGGGGATGGAAAATCAGCTCCAGCGTGCCTGTGAAATTAATACACCTGGGGCAGCAAGAGGGGAGTGAGAAGTTCCTTTTCAGTTAGACAAAACTGTTGGTAAAGTGAAAGCTGGATTTATTTGCTTGGAGTGATGCAAACCCCAACATATTTAATGCTCTGGTTTTGAATGTGTGTTGGCTGATGATTTGCAAGACTTAAAGACTGATTTCTTCTCTGTCTTCTTGGCTAGCATGCACATCTGTGTTGAGATGCCAGCAGATGAGAGCATAGCACACCAAAACTTTTATATTGGTGCTGGTATATGAGGAGTTAACTGGTACCCAGAGCTTGGTTATAGGTCTCCTAGCCTGTGGAGTAACCAGACTTGTGTCAGGTGGAGAGAAAAGGGGAGAAAGTAGGTTTGTCAGCCTTCTGGGAACTGCTGGATGCACAATTTTTATGTGGCTGCCTTTAAAGCATTTTGTGAGAGCGGGGGTGGCTGGTCCTGATTGCAAGGGGCAAACCAGAGAGGTCTCAAAGATGCTGGAGTACACCTCTGCTGAAACTCAGAGAGGTGTAATGCCCACACATACGTGCTGTTCAGCTGCCTGCAAGGTAACATCTCACAAGGGCAATCATAACTCTTACTTGCAAGTAACCGCAAAACACCAAGGCTACTTGACTTCAGAGGACATTAGCTCTGAAGTGCAGGGTATTCTAGCTGAGACTTGAATTTAGTCATAAACAAAAAAACCCATGGAATTAGATGCTAGTACCTTAAAGATTACCTCTTTTTCATCTGAAAGTGATTCAATTTCTGCATGTTGCACATTCTGTTCCTGTTACCCTTAAGCTGGAATCTCCAAAGAGATAAATGCTTAAAAACTACATTTGACTTTGAACAGCTGAAAATGTTCGTACTACAAAAAAGTAGTATTTTTCCATTGATAAAAGCATCAATTTCTGTAATCTGTGCATAGAAAACCATTATTACAGGGGTTTAAAATTATTCTAAAGTACAAGCCAGATCATTTAAGCTGCTGTTTTTCTCTTAGCGCAGGATATAACTACAAATGCTGTATGGCATGCCCTCACCACACAGAAATATTTGTCTACAGTTTAGTTTGCAGCCCAGGGATCTGACCTGAGGAAAGCTCACAGCCTCCAGATGAAGATCTGTGTATGTGCCTGAATGTACAAGTTACTGAAAAACTTTGTCACAAAGTGGAGACCTTAGTGAAGACCACAGTGAACCATCTCAAACTGTCAGATGTTGAAGGCCTAGAGCATTTCAAGTTCAGTGCTGGTTGGCCTTGAAAGTTCAGAAAGTTCACTGCTGGTTGGTCATTTGGCAAAATGATGACCACGAGGCAGAGACCGGCATTAAGGAAGATTCACATCTCCAGGGTTGTTGTGGAGCATATGATTCACATTTTTTTCTCGTCTAAGCAGGCAAATAGATGGAGTTTTAAACCCTGTGTAGATGCTGCAGCAAATAGAACTTGCTAGATTTGAATAGCTTTTAATGCGAGGACTGGTTTCCATTCAGTTTTGTTCTCTTTGGACAGAAAACTGTGGATTAATGATTAGATGGCTTTTTTTTTTCTGATTTGTCTGTGGTTTATTCTATCTTTTTTTGGTGTGTTGCTCATTGAGGTCTCTTGCGGAAGTACATAGTGTGAGATTTGCATAGTCACTTTGCTGGAGTGGTATCTGCTTACCATGGAAACCTACAATAACTCTGTGGTTACCAAGTCGTAATGTAAATTGTGTTTGCATTATTAGAAACTATTGTTTTGAATTCCAGAAATTGGTGGGTGTTTTCCAGATATCAGGTATTATCAGTGCTCCCAGTATTACCAGTGCCTGCTGCTGTTTGTTGGCCAGGAAGCAGGGGTAACTGACGCTGTGCCAAGAGATACCGGCGCTCGGCATGAGTTGCGCTGGGACTGTCACTCTCCCCCCATCCCTCAGTTCCTCTGAATGTAAAAATGGAAACTGCAACCATTTCCTCCCTCTACAAGTTTTGAGTTCTGTGTTTAATAGTGCTGTGGGCATGCTAAGGGATAATGACATTTGTTTTATCACTGAAGTACCTTATCAACAGCTAAATTCCCCCAAATTGTTTGCATGGTCTGTGTAAAAGTTCTGACCTTTAGCAATGGCAGGGATAGCTGACTGCCTTTTGTCCTGTCACTGTACAACTTTTCCACAGTGGGCCACTCGTCTGGGCCAGAGGCCACCCAGGCCTGACTGCATTACAAATAATAATAAAAGTCACTTTGGTACCACATCATTAATTACTCCCCAACAAAATGGAATGATTCACTTTTGCTAGTGCCAGGCTTGCAGCTTGATAACCAAAGTTTCCTGTGAAGAGTGAGAGAAGAATTTATAAATGGTACAAAATGGGAGTTCTCAGCGGTGTCTAAAGTGTGCTAGAAGGCAGCAAGCCTGATTTCACAACAGTATTACTCCAGTTTTGTTCTAATTTGGCTTTACTTATTGCAGGGGAATAACACTGAAGAAATGCAGTAGGGAATTCTGCCCAGAATACAAACAGACAAACACATATTATAGTGGTTGGCATGTGTGGCAAGCCAAGCAATTAGCCAAAAATGACTAGAGTCATCTTTGGTCCCAGGAGAGGCCTGGTAAAACCAGGGTAGCCAGTGTTGAGTGTCCTGGCACAACAGGGAAGCAGTCCTGGTCCCAGCCGGGTGTAGGTACCTCCTGAGTAGCTTCCTCAAGACCCAGTTAACCCAGAACTTTCCCCCAGGCCAAGCAGTGGAAGAGGAGCTGTGTTTTAGTAAAGGTGTTGTGAGAAAGTCAGGAATAAGAGACTGAGTCTTGTGGCTGACGTGGCCAGCAGCCTGACTCTGCCAGCTCTGGCAACTTGTTATGCTCAATAAAGCTTTTCTTCTCACAAAACCTGCATGTTGTCCAAATGATGTGAATCAGAGGCCAGAGTCTGGCTCTCAGGAGCTCATTCATATAGAAGTGGTTCACAACTGGTACTAAAACTTAAGAAATGGATTAAGAAAACAGAGGTTGTGTTACCCCATTGCTTACACTGTTGTATCATTACATGGCAGTATTGCAGATAATTCCAGGAATCAACTTTAAACAGAACATAGATAAAAGGAAAAAGATGCTGAAACAGAACCTCAGGTGGTAGTGTGACCAGCAGGTCAAAGGAGGTGATCCTGCCCCTCTACTCTGCTCTTGTGAGACCTCACTTGGAGTATTGTGT
>JAOSLQ010001545.1:0-13703 GCA_025629905.1 Lorius lory | reverse complement strand
GTGTACAGCATAATAATACAAATTGCCACGATGAATAGGGTTAATATTAATAATTACAGCAGTTTAATAATCAGACCAGTACTAATTAATCTTCTCTTTGTTTTGCACAATTATGTGCGATATAAACGTTTATGATCAGAGATATGCATACTAACATAACATCCAACATTAAAAATCAATCAAAAAAATATTTAACCACAAGCTATCTAGATATGCAGTTATTGTTTTAGTAAAATTTGGCCAATTTTATTGTGTCCTGAAATTAGGCAAACTATTTTCAAAGTTGTAAGCAATAGAGCACACTCATAGCTCAGAAATGGTCAGGCTTTGCATCTTTCCTGTCGTTCTGTATGCCAGGCCTGTGCAATGAAAATTGGCTCTGCCATCTTCCTTGCTGGTTATAAAAGGGTGGAAACCCATAACGAACCAAAGCACACACGACATCTTTTGCCATCTGTAGAGCTTCCAGACCTTTGCTAATTTTATGGAGACTGGCCAAAGACTAGGGAAGCCAGAATTACAATTAAAAACATGCATCTAGGCATGGACTAAAAGGAAAATATGCTAGAAGAAAACAGTCAGTGAAAAAACACTGCAGCCAAGAAAACATAAGCAGAGATACATAACAATTCTGTGGATAATAAATGAGGCAGGGAGAGATTAGAGTGGTCTTGTGGAAAAGAGGCAAGATTATCTGTAATACAAATTTGTGTAAGGCAGAAAAGCTTTGAAACCAGGATGACGTTACCCTGCTATAAAACTTTTAAACCTTCCTGCTCTGAATTGCTTCTTCTTTTTCCCCAGTACCTTGTCAAGACAAATGAGTCATGGTGCACTTACTCCAGCTAAAATAAACCCCAAATTTTAGAGCTTAAGTACTTTCACATTTTTTTATCTCCTGGACTGTCCAATGGGAAGATGGATTCATATTGAGATTAATGTGCACCTAAACTCAAGTATTCATGGCTGGATATTTGTTATTTTTGAAAAAAAGTTGTAAATAACAAGAAAGATAAATGAATTTTTGTAGCCTTTCAGGCTAATGGTTTTGTTTCTGTTTTTTATTTTAAATTAGTGGGATATAGCTGCGAGGTAGCAAAATCGCAAAGGCATCTGAATTGCCATACAGCATCTAATTGTGAATTTTCTCTCTGATGGAAACACAAGATAATAGGAGGAGAAAGGTAGCTGTTAGTGACTGAATAAATGTATTTGGAAAGAAAAAGAAAGAAAAATAACAGCAGCAACTTAGGAAGTGGAAATAAAGTAGAGCATTTGTTTTCTATTTTTACTGAAAAGGGAGAAAAAAAGGAATTAAGCCACAGATCAGCCACACAATAGAGAATATATCTGGTTTGATTCTCATCTACACTGTTCTTGAATGAAAGAAGACCCTGAAGCAAGTGTAAAAGTATTGTTTAATATAGTCCCTTTGAGAATCCCCCAACACAGTTCATGCCAAGATAAGAGGCAGGAGCCTCCGTGAAAACCAGGACTAATGAAAAAATTGTATTGGGGGACAGGAGCCAAATCTTCAAACAGGCTTGTATGCTGTCTCTCACCACACAATTTCTCTAGAATTGCTTGCCACCTCATCTCCAGAAAACTGAAATAATGATTTTAGCCCTGGGAGTCTGAGGTAGAACAGAATAGAATATTACAGTTGGAAAGGACTTAAAACAATCAGCTAGTCCAACTGCCTGACCACTTCAGGGCTGACCCACACTTAAAGCCCACTGTGAACCTCAGCGCTAGTGAAAAGCATGGTGCTGAGTTAGATATGCCTTGGAGGACGCAGAAACAGGCTTGCTTATTTCTTTCAGCAGGGCTGTGACTGCTGCCACCATGGGTACTACAGTAGCCAGTAATGAACCAGCAGAACATGGAAAAAGTGTCAGTTGTATCTTTTCCAGCATAGTTGTAGTTTCTGTTAGTGTTTGCCATGGCTGGGAATTATGCTGAGGTAAACTGAAGGATGGTATATCTCTGTGCTGCTGCAACAGTGCAGTGATAGGCTGAATCACTGTATCACTGCTTTTTAGAGCAGGACATCAACTGTAAAACAAAATGCTCGTTGTGTCATTTTACCTTGTCATATGTGGTACTGGATGCAGAAGAACCTGCTTTTCTTCCTGTGCAAGAAGTGGAGGTTTATATCTATGTCATACAAAAGACAGTTTTAAACTTGGAAGCTTTTCAGAAATTAAAGGAGATTTATCAGGGGAAGGACATGGTTTTTGCAGTGCCAGGACTCTAACACATTCTC
This sequence comes from Lorius lory, assembly GCA_025629905.1. NCBI lineage: Eukaryota > Metazoa > Chordata > Aves > Psittaciformes > Psittaculidae > Lorius > Lorius lory. The sequence goes on along the minus strand of JAOSLQ010001545.1, from coordinate 11,437 downwards.
TTACACACATATTCACAATGCAGATCTGCCTCACTCTGTTATACTACACAGGAAGAAATGATCTGGAACTGCTTCCATTATGAATGTTATCAGAGCAGATATTTTTTCCTTGCAATATCTAATATCCTAGCGAACTTGTTAATCATACAGGCAGCATGAGCTATTTCTGAACTGAAAAAGGAATACAAGGCAACTATGTTATTACTACAGACTTGCTTTTACCAGCTGCGTGGGTTATTTAAAGCTAGGTTGTGTGTATAGAGCTGGGCTTGAAAGGGCATGACAAACAAAACTCAATTACATGTCAGACCTTTAAATAAAATTAATTCTACTGAGTTGAAATGTGCACATGTGAATTAGTCATTTGGTATTTAACTAACATAGTAATCAATTTAAAGGCTCCAGACATTTGAGATTTTATTTATCCATTTATTTCCTACTGCCCATCTGGTGTGCATGCCAGAAATAGTAATGTTCTACAAGCCAAATGAGAAAAATAAAAAATACAAAGGTTTGCACTATAATGTTTGCCCACCAGAACCCCTTAGGTGGAATACATATTCATTGCTTAATTTTAAAATATGATAGGGGTAAAAGAAAAAAAAAGGCTTTGAAAATTATTTAGAAAATATTCAGAATTTCTGGAGATTATTTCAGTAAAGCACACAGAACTTTCTTGTTTGCTTATCATAACACATCAGCTTGACCTAGTAAAGTTTATACAAATAACTAGCTAATTTTGAGATTAATTCGTACTACGTGCCCTTGGCTCTTATGCCAGGCACTGGAATTAAAGATAGGATTTTGCAGGATTCTACCTGTTCCTCTAAAATTAGCTATGGAAAGTTTCAAAACACCAAGTGGGATATGAATCATTGACCCCTATTTATACACCTCCCCCCCCCAAAAAAAAAAAAAAAAAAAGAAAAAACCCACCAATCAATCTACCAACCCCCCAGAAAACAAACAAACAAAAACAACCCAAAAATGAAAACCAAACCAAGCCAAGAAAACACAGCTAAAGGAGTAAACAGTGTTCTAGTATTATAGTATGTGAATAGCTGGAGCACTTGTCCATTGCTGGTGTTCATGTCCACCTATATTTTACATTAAGCAATAACATAAAATTCTGGAACAGTCCTCACAGCAGGTTTTGGAAGGTATGTCAGGCTGTTGTCCCACTGTCAGCCAAATGCCAAGGGAAACAAACACCTTTTTATTCCCTCTCTTGTTCAATCAGCAGATGGTTAACCAGTCTGTGCTAAGTGAAACTTCCAGCCTGAGGAGAATGGGTCAAAACCAGTATCTTTCACATAAATTAGCATTTGGATTATTGGTTACTCTTTAAGAAAGGTACAAAAGATTGGCATATTGAGAAAATAAATGAGCATTTTTGCCTTTCATGTCTACACTACTCAAGATTGTCCAGTATTGAGAACTCCAGTGCTGAGATGTAAGATGAAGGTTAGAGGAATGACAAACATTTTTTCCTGAAAAGTTTATTGCTGCTTTATTTTTTGAAAGAAAACAGACTTATGAAGCTGTGCAAGCTGTGCTTTCAAGTTCCAGTGAATGAGGTAACTGAGTCAAGGAAAAGAATTGTTTGATTTGCACATCTGTCATATGTATTTTTTATGGTTTAACATAGGATGTTCTGAGTTCTAAAAGACATATTTAAAGTGGTCTATGCAAGTACTCTATCTTTTTGACCACCAGTTTGCCATGCTCAGATCCCTTTGGGTGCAGTGCCTGGTAAGTAGCATTTAACTTGAGGTCATGAATTCTGTTCTGGCAGTCAGGTACCTATCTCTATTTGTAATTGAGTGCCAAGTTTTCAAAAGGTTATATTCAAAATCTCTTTCAAATGAAAAGAAACTGTGGGGCAGAGATTTTTATTTTTACAGTATTTGTTTGTCTGTGAAAAACAGAGGAATTTAATCAAAAATCAGATAACAAGAAACTTCTGCTAATCAGACTTGATCCTTGTAGGTTTAGAACTGACTTGTGAAAATTGCCAAGAAAAAAACAGGCATCCCTACTTTATAGCACAACTACAAAGGTGAAACAAAGCTTTTTTACAACTGTTTCTTACCTTTATTCATCAGAAACTCTGCTTATCTGTAGATCCTGAAAGACTTAAAGTTTTTTGATAAATAATGAATATAAAAGTGTTTTATGAACTATGATGTTAGACATGTTTGCTTTCTCATTGCACACATTTTCTTCTTACATCAAAAAAATAGTACTGTATTTATATACACAAGTTGAACAATCATAAGAGTGTTTGGAATACATTATAAACATTTTTATAGCCCTTAATTGTTGCTCCATAGAAATTTTCTAATTGGTATAGGTAACTAATTTCACTTTCTGAATTCCCTTTGGCTAATGTCATACAGGATAGCTGGATCATAATTTTATGTAGTGCAGTGCATCTTGTTAAGAGCAGTATTCATGTCTTTACAGCTGGAGAATAGAAGAGAATAGTGCACAAGATGAAGGTACAAGACAGTCTTTGGACAACTTACATGCTTTTGTACAGACCCTATGACTGAGTAATGAGAAGTGGTCAAAATCCTACTCCTCCACAGCACTGCTAGCCTGTAGAAGAAGGCATGGGGAGCCAGCAACTATTACATCTTTTCAACTAGTGTTGTGAGTAGGGCCCTCATACTGCTCCTGCTCATCACCAAAGAGCATAGTTTAAAGCCCTAGTACCAACCAAATACACTGAAATCATCTCATTATATTCGTATTTAAGTACTGGTCTTTATATGGGTGTCCACTGTTACTGCAGTGGCAAAACGTGTTCTGATAAGGCTAAACAAGGAAGTCAAAAAAATATTGCTGTCTTTGTTCATTGTTGTAAAAAAATTATGGGCTTGTGCTTAGAAAAAATGGAAATTTTTCCTTTAAAGAGTGAAACAGACATTAAGTTCAACATGGCAAAATCCTACTGTGAGGGTACCTTTTTCATTATGTCATTTTCATCTATAATAGCCCTGGAACTTTGTTTCTTCAACTCTCTCACACTGTCTGGAATTTTACATCCTTTCGTCTATGTAGCAGTTATACAATTTTATGCAGGAAACACACACTTAGTCCTGCTGAATCATGAGGCCAACCAGCTTTTATAATCAACTTTTTTGAAAAGCTTTTGTATAAAGGGCACTGTATGAAAGGCACCAATAAAATATTAATGACCCATGCTTCCTTTTTCAAACAGCAGGAACACACACATTCAAGCAGCTCAGTTTCCATCTCTGTTAGGGACTGTAGCAACATGAGCACTTCTGTGCATTGTGTTGTGTAAAGTATTTTCTTTTCAGCAGTGCAAAATACAACACAAACTTCAGTGGGAATCCTGGAATATTCACTATAGCTATTTTTGATTAAAGCTGTGTTGTATTTACCTGCATAACACCATGAAGAACATTCAGTGTATAAATAGTTTCTATTCCTGGAAGGTAGGAAGAGACAACACTTCGGCTTTGGTTGCATTGCTGTTTGTTGTAGATCATGTTGTGGATAAAATTTGACATGTTGCATGATAATCATTACTGCTATGGTGCCCAGCCATTTCTGATATAAGCTATAAAACTTCTGCTCCAGCAGAAGGCCAAACAGACCTTGAAGGGTTTTCTAAATTTATTTTAGTGCTAATTAAGTACATACAGACTATATGAGGCTCATGACTGTGAGTTGATGCTGCATGATGGTTGTGCCTACCATGACAGTTGTAATAAGAACCTTTGCTGGATTTAGTGTACAAGTGTATCTGGTTGAAGCAAATAATAAAATAAGCAAGAATGGTGCTGGATCAGAATGAACTACATCTGCTTGTACTGTGCTTGAGCTGTTATGGGTAAGATGAGTCCTTTATACGTTAAAACAGCCAGAGAGTCTAGAAATTGATTAGTAGTTTCATTTTGCAGGTGGGCATCTTTGCTGATCTGGTTTTGCTCCCACAGTGCCATTTCTACTGTAAGGTCACCCAAAGGGAAGGTGAACAATGCAACACCTTATTGTTGGATGAGTTTCCCTGAAACTGTTGCACAGGTAAGAGCATGCTAGATTTTCTTGGAGCTTTTCTAACAAGCTAACTAAGAATAAATTAGCTTTTTTTTTTTTTTTTCTTTTTCCCCTTGTCTATTTGTGAGCGTCCATGTACTTATTATTAGGTTATGGCTTTATTTTCTTCTTGCTAAATTTCAACCAGCTACAGCTGTCTTTTAAAAGCAGCTTTTTTACCACTAAATAGAATTTTTTGTATAAAGAGTATCTTAACCATGTGGAAAACAAAACCGCTATGTATGCTGAAAATCACTGTCAGCGAACTATTTAAAAAGCAATGCAGGCGGGATTGACAAGATGTTCCCTGCTGCCACAACAAGGAAGCAGTATTGAGGTTTCATGTTTTCTTGCATTTTGAATAGTTGACAACATACAATTGGTCTGAGTAGAAAATGCTGTGCTCTCCTATTTCTCATATCTAGAAACCAGCCCAAAAATAATATTTGGAGAGTTGCCATCATTCACCTCAACCCACAGACAGTTTAGATATAGCCAAATGTACGAGTGAGTGCTTTAATGACTCTCTATAAATGACACGGATGAGCATAATTATTGCTTTTGTATTTATATGCAACCACACAGTGCATTGTTTATATGCATAATGCATAAACACCCATGGTATCTGAGGGGTAAGAGAGATACCCTATCTATGTTGCTGTAATATCTCTAATAATGAACAGTGAAAGAAGGAATGTAAGAAAATGAGCAAGCATGGAAAAATCATTCCCTCATGATATTATGTTGCAGCCAGATGTTTAAGGATTTTGTAAGCTGGAACTTAAATTCAGATCACTGTTTTGGAAAAGCTGCAAACAAGACTGTCTTTAATGAATTTGACTTATGCCTTTTGAGGGCATTTTATGCATTCAGGTTCTGTGCAGTGATTACCACAATTTATTTCAGTGTTTTGTAAAAGCGTCCTGCACTGAGGCACCAGAAGAAGTAAATTTCCTCCCTCCCACAAGAAAATAGTTAGGCCGTAAACCAAAAGAAATGTCCCATTCCCTGTCTGTATCTCAGCTATTCATCCTTGCTCTGACCAAAACAGCAAAACCATATGTAGCCCTACGCCTATAATACTTTCATCTTCTAAGTACCTGGAGCATTTAAAATGCCATAAAGCCTTAAAATATTAAGGGTAATAGAAGTAAATATAGTTTAAATATAGAATAATAATAAATATATAATAGTTAAATAAATAAATACTTATACATTTAATATATAAGTAACAAATATAGAATAAAGTAAATTTCTAGTACCAAACTATTCCCTTGTGTCACTCTGCTGAAATCAGTGAAGTAATATCAGGGAGGAATTTGGGGTATGATTTTTAAAATATTACCTAGCACAAATTAATTGTACACCAAAGAATTTTAAACCATGTTAGGTAAGCTACACATTCAAGGCTGATCTTATTATAGTGACATGGTAAAATTAGTGCTACATTACAGAGAATTTAATTCTGCTCCTATGTGGCTTATTTAGGTGCTCATTATCCTAATTTTCTGCACTACAGAACTGCAGCAGAGATAAAACACGCCTACTTGCATCTGCCATTTCAGTTTACTCTTAGTTTTGTAGTATAATTTTGATCACGATCAGAAAAACAACACAGTAAGCAGCAGGCAGGTTATATATTCAATGCACCTCTGCCTTCTCAGCCACCCCTATTACCCCCAAAGCTGTATACTGAAGCAGATCTAGAGTGAACAGCTAACTGAAAAAAGAATAATAAAAAGTTTGGAGAAAAGTTGGAAATCAGCTAACAAGAAGTTACAACTTAACACATTTATAAATTCAGAAATAAAAGGAAAATGGTAAGGACATAAAAGAGAATTGATCTTTTTTGAGATAAAATAAAGATGAGGCTGCTAATGAAGGAGGAAAGTGTAACTGGGTAATAGAGGTACCCATGGCAACACTATCAATTTCACATTGTTAAGGCAGCATTAAGCAAGAAAGATATATAGTTAATGTAAAGTGTACCCTTTATATTTGCTTTTGATATGAAATTCCTTCATTGTTCTGTTATCTCTGGCATTGTTAGATGATACTGAATTGCTTCTTTGAAGGTCATCCTCTATTCAATGAATATAAAAAAAATGCAAAGAAAAGAGAACAGAAGAACTGGGATGCAGGAAAATGGAAGATGTTCTAAGGATGAAGAGGGGGGGCTTAACAAATTGATTTTTTTGTTAACACATTTGCAGGAAGTATGTCAGAATACTAATTGCTAGAGTAGATGCTGTATGCTTTTAATAATGCTGAAATCCTACTTACTTTGCCATCAGTAGAAGTTCTGCTATTTACATTATTGTTCTGGATGTGTAGGAACACAGTGTTCACCTCTACTTGCTTTTAATATAAATCATGTTTTATGAAAAATGAAGGAATGTCTTATTTTTGGGTACTTACTTTGCCATGTTGTGTTTGGTAATTTGTTTGGGGTTGTTTTTTTTTTTGGGGGGGGTGTGTGTCTGTTTTTTCTTTTTTTTTGAGGGGGGCTGTTTTGGTTTTTTTACTTGTTTTATTTTAATATGGGAAGCTGCTGAAACAGAATATGTAGAGCTAGTAGATGAACAAGATTTCTGAAGATTCAGTGTATAGCAAAATGCAGAGTCAAATAAGTTGGAAGTGAAGTGTCCATTTTCTTCTGGAAAGGTGGAAGGCAAGCACAAAGTTTAATTTTTATTTAATCTATCTAGCCTTGACAGATCATGCATGCATTTTTCATCACAAAGAGCACATAAAATGGAAAAACAAGGGATGCATATGGAAAAACTGTATGTGGACAGGATCAGCAGGATTCAGTCCTGTATGTGAAGATCACTGCTCACTATCCTCTATCTTGGATAAAAAACAGCTTAGAGGAGAATAGTTTCTTCTACGCTGATCTGTATCTATCTTGGTACTGTGACAGCTAGTACAATGATTCTGCCGATTTTGATTCTGGCCTCCAGGTATTACCAATCCTTTTATAAGTGATGTGTGAAATGCTACAAATGTAGACTAATAAAAATATTCTTTCCATCAGATACAGAACAATAGTAATATTCATGATGCCTAATAGCTAGACTTTGTGGACAATCGTAAAAATGAACTTTATCAATTAGGAAAGTGTGCTGCAGCAAACATATTTTCATCTATGGAGACCAAGATGGAATTTAGATATGTGACCAAATATTATTAGGCTGTGCAGGTGCAAATAACAGGCTAATTAGCTGTCGAATGACTCTGCTCTTCAGGTCTGGGGAAGGCTTATTGTATTGGGCAGTGTTGTGGCTACTATAAAAATATGCTTAGGAAAAGGTGTATAAAGGAAGACAAGTTGGGGAACAGGAACTGTATTTTAAAATGCATGAAAGAGACACTAATTAACATTTTTACAGGCTTTACACGCTTCTGTAAGCGTCTTCACAGAATTTCATAAAACAGATATTGCATCTCAGTTGCTCCCATCACGTGGCCAGTCTAGGTTTTACTGAGTAGCACTTAACCTGATCAAGTCTCTCATGCTGTGCAAGGGAGGAGGGGCACAAGAAGCCAGGAGGAAGCAGGGACAGGACACTTGACCCAAACTAGCCAAAGGAGTATTCCATACCTCAGCATATTATGCCCAGCATATAAACTTGGGGGAGTCACCCAGAAGAGCAGATAGCTGCTCAGGTCAGGCTGGGTATGGGTCAGCAGGTGGTGAGCAATTGCATTGTGTATCACATTTGGTTTTGGGTTTTGTTTTCCCCTTGAGTTTTGTTCTCTTTCCATTTTATCAGTACTAATATATATTTACTTATATATATATATTATATATTTATATATTTATATTATATATATTTATTTCAATAAAGTTATGAAACTGTTCTTATCTCACCCTTTGTCTGACTTTCCTCCATATCTCAGCGAGGGGAGGGAGAGTGAGCAAGTGGTTTCATGGTACATGGTCAATGGCTGGGTTTAAACCGCAGAATCTTTTTAAGAATATATTTGATTATTTGAACAAATATTACACAATCTACTTGCATAAAGTTCATGTTACCAGCTACTCAGTACCCAATAGGAATAGCCTCACTGCAATGTGAAGTCATAATGTAGCATTAGAACATTTAAGTAGCAATGAGTAAAATACCTTTCTTATTTGGATCAACTCTCGAAGTTATATTTTTTCCAAACAAATTAGGGATTATAGTACACATCTTTCTTTTGCCTGAAAGAGGCATCTCAACTGCTGGCAGTGTAAGGGAAGAAAAGGAATATATGAGATATTCAAGACTTAAATCAATAATATTATGTAGTCATTTTACATCAACTGCAGTGGCAACTGCATTTTTGTCTGATGCAAAGCCTAGTATAGTGTTCCAAACAGAAGAAAGAAGCTTTGGGCAATGTAAAGTCTTAGGTAAAGGTGAATATGTAGAGCTTGAACTTAGTGTAGAAACACCCTTTTTTATCTTAAACAGCTCTGGACTATAATAAACTTACCTACTCAAACATTTGAATTGAATTCCATTATGCAACGATGTCAAAACATTTCAAATAACAACATGAATACAGTGGGCAATCTTGAGGCAACTTGTGGAAAACCCCAGTCCATGGGGACGCAAATGGGGAAACAGCAGCAGTGCAAAAAGAAATGTTGGAAAAGTATTCTTAAAAAAAAAAAAGAAAAAGACATAACCTACAGTTAAGCATTCTTCTGTATCATTTCATAGACTTAATAAAAAATTGGATTATAAAAGTCAATGTTAGTAAGTATGTTAGAAGTTTGGCTGAACACAAAAGTCTGGTTCTCTTAAAGGCCTCTCTTTTATGTTCTAAAGTATGTACTGCAGTTTAAACAATTTATCATGAGCAGAATACCTTCTAGGGACAGTCCAAATAGATTTACTTGTAGGGTTATCTGTTAATATTCTTTCCTCTAACAGAAAAAAAAAAGAAACTCAGTGTTGTGTTTTGAAATAGATTTAGAAAAGTTGAAAACCTGCCTTAAAACTCCAACTGAATTGCAACCCTTGTATTTATTCAGGTACTCATCAGGTCAGCCTGAAAAGTTATAGGATCTGCGTAATCTGAGAAGTGGAATAGACTTGTCCTACTAAATTTTCTTCCAAGTGAATGATTAATTCACTGAGGTGAAATTACTACCTCCAACAGCTAAGGATGGTGATTCTGCCCCTCTGCTCCTCTCTGCTGAGACCGCAGCTGGAGTGCTGCATCCAGCTCTGGGGCCCTCACCACAGGAAAAACATGGATCTATTGGAGCGATTCCAGAGAAGGGCCACAAAAATGATCAGAGTGGTGGAGCACTTCTCCTACGAAGTACAGCTGGGATAACTGGGGTTGATCTGCCTGGAGAAAAGGCTCCTGGGAGACCTTAGAGCAGCCTTTCAATACTTAAAAGGAGCTTATAAAAGAGATCTGGAAAGACTTTTTATCCTGTTGTGGTAGGAAAAGGAGTAATAATTTTACACTAAAAAAAGGGTAGATTTAAACTAGATAGAAGGAAGAAATATTTTATGATGAGGATAGTGAAACAGTGGAACAGGTTGTCAAAAGAAGTGCTGGATGTCCCATCCCTGGAAACATTCAAGGTCAAGCTGGATGCAGTTCTGAGCAACCTGGTCTCATTAAAGATGTCCCTGCTTATTGCAGGGGAAGGTTGACTAGATGATATTTATGGTCCCTTCCAATGCAAATTATTCCATAATTCTTTGAACTATTCTATGATAGTTTATAGGTATGATTAAATTAAAAATCAGTGATGCATTTTTTATAGATGGCATTTTCTGAGTGTCATGTTACTTAAAAGTTTTGTCCACAGGGAAGGTATAAAATACTATTACCCACTTCTAGTGATACATGTGGGTGCTAGTTATACAGATATCAGTAGCCTGAAGAACATAAAGAAGGACTACAGAGTGCTCAGAGAGGTGGTTAGGGGCTCTGGAGCTCAGGTTGTCTTTTCATCAATTCTCCAGGATACAGGTAAAGAACTTAAAAAGGGTAAGAGGATTGGCCTGGTTAATAAATGGTTAAAAGGGTGGTGCCATAGTCAGGGGTTTGGGTGTCTTGAACACAGGACTCAAGTTTGTAGGCCAGGTCTACTGGGGGCTGGTGGAGCTGCTCTGATAAAGAAGGGGAAGAGTGGTTTTGGTAGGAGGCTTTCCAGACTAGTCAAGGGTGCTTTAAACTAGATGTGTTGGGGGAGGGGAGCATCATTCCATCCCAACACACCCAGTCAGTTGCCAGCACCTATAATAAATGCTCCAAGCAATGTAGTGATATTCCAGCTGCTCCAGCTAATGAGCTTATGAACCGGCTTCATTTGGAGTTTGGCTCAGATGCCTCTATACAAACGGCTGTAGCATGGGGAACAAACAAGAGGAATTAGAGATATGTGCATGTCTATGGGGGTATGATATAATAGGCATCACAGAAACATGGTGGGATGGCTCCTATGACTGGAGTCTTGGAATGGAAGGTTACAGGCTTTTTAGAAAAGACAGGCCTGGCAGGTGGGTAGGGGGAGTTGCTATTTATGTTAGGAATAGGCTGGAGAGTATGGAATGGTGTCTGGGGACAGGTGATCAGTTAACAGAGAGTTTGTGGGTCCGGGTTAAAGGGAAAACAGCTATGGGAGACATTACTGTGGGGATCTGTCACAGACCGCCTGATCAAGAGGAACCTGCGGATGAAGCACTCTACAGACAGACAGGAAAAGCCTCACACTCACAGGCCCTTGTCCTCATGGAGGACTTCAACCACCCTGACATCTGTTGGAGTGACGGTACAGCCCAGCACAAGCAATCCAGAAGGTTCCTCAATTGTGTGGAAGACAACTTCCTTCTGCAAGTAATAGAAGAGCTGACAAGGAGAGATGCCATGCTTGACTTCATGTTCACCAGCAGTGAAGGGCTCGTTGGAAATGTGACACTCCAGGGAAGTCTTGGATGCAGCAATCACGAGATGGTCGAATTTGAGATCCTCAGGACAGTGAGAAGAGCATGTAGCAAGCTCACTGTCCTGGACTTCAAGAGAGTAGACTTTGGCCTCTTCAGGAACCTGCTTAGTAAGGTCTCATGGGATATAGCCCTAGAGGGCAGGGGGGCCCAAGACTGTTGGTTGATATTCAAGGATCACCTGCTACCAGTTCAGGAGTGTTGCATCCCAACTAGAAGGAAGTGCAGCAGGAGGGCCAGGAGACCTCCTTGGATGGATAAAGCGCTGCTGAGGAAAGTTAGAGGGGAAAAAAAGGGTCTTATAAAAGGAGAAAGCAGGGACAGGCGGCCTGGGATGAATACAGGGATGTTGTCCAGGAAGCTAGGGACCAGGTTAGGAAAGCTAAGGCCCAGTTAGAGCTAAACTT
>JAOSLQ010001544.1:0-16234 GCA_025629905.1 Lorius lory | reverse complement strand
TTCTGGAGTTCATCACCTGCTTTCTTGTTCCCAGTCATGTTTGATGCTCAGTTGTACCAATATATTACACTGAAAAAGTGAGTAACAGACCCAGCAGAGATAAAATGCTATGGAAGAAGAAGATTAAAGACTTGGGCAACAGGACATAGACCTGGTCTTGTGGCTGTGAGCTCTGAGACACAATGAATCTGCATTCAACTGCAAAGTCTGCCACAATGTCTTTAAGTGACCCTGGAAGGCATTGGTAAAGCCCTGAATCAAGATCATAAATACAGCAAGGTTAGCGTAATAAAGATCATATCATTGTGCCTCTAGTCCCAGTTGCCAAAGCAAAGATTTCCTAAAATAAATCTTGGCTAAAAAGGAATGTTTAGCTGAACACCTGTCAATTCAACACAAGTCAAGCAGTTTAATGATACATGTCAACTTCTGTCAGTAAACTTTCAAATGATTCAAAGAACAACACGAGCATTTTTCTTTTTCAGTGTTCATCTTTTCACCTCTCATTAGATATGTTCTGACTACTCTGTTTTGTTTTGAAACGCTGTAATATGAGGTAAAGCAACACTGTTTCAGTTTTGACAAAATGAAGCATTTTGATAATAAAAACAAAACACCATTAAATTTGAAAATAATTGGTTTTGTGCAACAAGAGAAGAAAAATATCAGAAGTCCCCATGTTATAGAAATCTTATTTCCTGTCGTGCTGTCAGATACTGCTTTTCTTGCCAATCTTTTCCATCCATTTTAGATGTATCTAGGTCAGGAATTCCATCCTACTCTTCACTTTCACATTTACTTTTTATCTTCTCATTACCTATCCTTCTTTGTAGTAACAGTTAACTGGCTGGAGAAAATGTCCACAGTAAATCCAGGACTCAGATAACTGTCAGGACTGTAATGCTGTTTGTTTTTTCAGGGCATTTTCTGGGTGTCCAATGCCCACAGGAGTCAGTTCTTCTGGATTCAACTACCACCACCCAGGGCAGTACCTCAAGCAATAAGGCTTTCTAAAGCATCTTCATTTTATTCCTATCCAGTGGTCCAGTGGATCACTGTGGTAATTTCCTTAACCTGTTAGTTACCTATTTCAACCAGTTTCTGCTTTCCTTGCAGAAAGGAGCCAAGCCAAGAGCCATAAGCAAAGTCCCACAAAAAAGTCACCTAAGCTTGTTTCACTACTTAAGGCATGCCCATGAGTTTGTTTGGTGGATTAGACAGGGAACATGGTGTGATTGCTCAGGACTGCTCAGGAGAAGGGGTGTCACACGGTTTCCAGCACACAGAAACTTGCATGATACTGGTGAAGAGGTAACACAGGTAGGATGAGCCAGAACTGACTTCTCTGCAGACTAGTTTTCCACCCCCATGCTGGTGACCTCAAATCTCTCCAATATTTGCGCTTCAGACCCTCTCACATGAGACTTGCACACTGAAACTGGAGTTGGGCTGATCAGGAGAAAACAGCTTTTAAGTCCACACAAGGAATTGTTCTGAGGTCTGGAAATGTCAGTGATGGCAACGATACCAGACAGAGCCCTAGAGAAAGTGCAGCTCCGTTTGACTTATGAATCTTTCCACTCTTCTCCAGGCAAGCACTGAGGGCATCATGGAGAGCAGAAGCACGGGTTGTCAGCACCAGCCACTCCCCATGAGTGGCCTGAGGGCAGTTGTAGGCTGCTCCAGGGACGGCACACTGCTGCTGTACCCACGGTGGCTGAATGAGTTTTCTTGGGTACCTTTGTGATGCCCTTCCATTGTACTGGGCAGGCTATTAGTGGGAAGCAGTCAAAGTTGAAGTCTCCTCTCCACACACAGAGGACTGCAAACAGTAGGCAACACAGATAATCCTAAGTGAAAGACTGGCTAAATAACAGATCCATTACTCTCCTCCCAACATTACTTGGAAACAAGCAGCTAAAAGGCTTGATGCAGGCACGTATTTTGTTTCTTTCATTCTCCTTCACAGCAATATGAAGAGGTCTGCAGAGACCCAGGACACGAAGACAAGCTGGCAGCCCCTCATCGTAGATCAAACCAAAAGCAATTTCATGCTGTTCTGTCCACCTGCTACAATACGATTGAACATTGGACAGGTTTCTTCTGTTACTTACTCTTTTTTTTTTTTTTTTTGCATTAACACATTCTTCACAGTATTTATCTTGTTAGAATGGCTCACACCAGTGATTTCCCACTCATGCAACTTTGTTCCTGGACACAGGACTGAGCTAATGATGGTCAGTGCAGACAGCAAAGGAATGAGTATTGTTATTTTTCTTGTCATGGTTTCTGTGGCTTCATCAACATGCCACATTATGACAATCAGCTTTTTCATTAACAGGTCTGGGCCAAACACAATTTGGAGGGCAGATTTTGCCCACAAAGCAGAAGGGACAGCTGGCATATGCTCCTGCTCAGCAACATCATAGCCTGCAGAGGGGAGATGACTTCCACCTTGTCACCACTTCACTGGGGTGACAGTTTAAGTCTTTAAAGTATGTCACATACAGGCAGGAGCACACTCTGTCATCACACTGAGCTAGCTAGAAGCAAGCCAGAAGCAGAAGCCGTATGACTGTGGTTAGTGTAATGCTGTGTCTGTGGCAATAAACACTCTGCAGGGGCAGGCTGGCCTGTGTCCCTGTCCTGAGCACAAACCAAGCAAAACTATCTGCCTGCAAAAGACCTTGTTGATATACCCTCAGGTAGTGAGACTGGGACACGTTTGGGTCTTACTGGGTTCTGTAATTGATGCTGAACTCTTGCACCACAGTGCTGAAACTCTTTTATGACCTGGCAGAGGGGACGGACACAGTGAAAGTAGCTCCCATATGCTGTCTTCTGACACATGCTTCTTTCCCACAGACTCCAAAGAAAGGCTTATGTATCATTAGCCACTCAATTGGACACTCACACTTTTTGCCCTAGGCATACCGTTTCCAACCTAAATGGACAGAAAATTGCATGCTCAAGACTAGCAGGCAACCTACTGACACAGCCTAGATTTTCTTGTCTGTGAAAGAAGATGCACAGTACACAGCGAGTGCTCAGGGACCCCATGCCCTGCAAGAGCCTCTGCAGCATTTCCTACAGCAGCACTGGTATCTGGCACTGCCTTTGGCAATATGAAAGGCCTTGCCCTTCACACTAGAAGGCACGTCTACATGCAGTTCCATGGCCTTGGCTCACAGCAGTGGGATGTTTGCCATTCAGGGGTTTTGAGCAGACTCCTCCAACTGTCTGTCAAGCCAGGATGCTAGTCAGGGTGCTGCGAACATTGGCAATGTGTCTGTCTCAAGTGGACTCAGCACACATCTGTCTGGGCCCTGACCTTTTGGAATGTCAACTTCAGGATGCATTTCCTGAGCTGTATCTTTGTCTGGTGTCTCCAGTCTTCCACAGCCACTGCCCTCACTGATCCTGCTCACTGGCCACTGCCACTAGTACTGCTGCCTGTATCAAAGGTTTGTTGTGGTCCCAAACTGCAACAACTCCTTGATGGAACATGTTTGGGAGTGAGGCTTGTAAAGGCTGCCGTATACCTGAATGTGCTGAGGAAGGGCCTCCCCAGCTAAGTTGTGCCTAACAAAGGTAGAGGCAAGGGCTCTCCTGAGCATGACCTGTGATTCAGAATCATGTTCTTCCTGGAACCGGAGAAGCTGGTCACAGCTTAAGATCCAGCCGCTCATCTCTGTCCAGGAGCCTACAGATGTAGCAGCTGATATGGAGCAGCACCCCATGATGCTGAACCAAATGTGCTAAATTTACCATCCTCTTGCTCCACTCATCACCATCTTTCCCTGAAGCGGGAAGCTGTGGCCCAGGCTCTGCTTCTCTCATCTAGCTTAGGAAACACTGTTTTACTTGCAAGATCTTTCTTGCACAACCTCCACCACAGCTTTTGACACTTCCAGCTCTCACAGGGAAGGTTTCTTACTTTTTCCTCATCATGATGCTTCCTTTATGACACTGCTGAAAAATCTGCCTTCCTGATGCAGTTTCTCCTGCCATTTCTCACCCTGCTGATTGAGGAAAGGGAGGTTGTATTGACTAATGTACTGACATTAGATCTGAGATGACTGGTGTCTTTTCTCATGTTGTGGAGTGTGGAGCAGCAGAGGCAGGGTGGGTGTAGTGAAGGAGAGAGCAGGGACAGAGGAGCTACCTCTCAGAACAGTCAGGGAGCACCCCCTGTTCTTGCTGTCTGGAGAGACACTTAGCCAAAAAAGTAATACTACCCAAGTGCCATTCTCCCAACACGTCAGCTGCTCGATTCCAGAGGATAATGTCACTCATAAAAAGAGCATGCCCAAACATTTGACTTCCAGCAACAGGAAACTGACAGGTCATCCAGTGAGTGAAGACATCAGGCAGCAGTGACAGAGAAAAAACCTCTCAGAGTAACCCTACTGAAACAGAATAAATGCAGTCAAATAAGTGGGAGGGGTAAGAGAAATGTGGGTCCAGTTTTTGCATTTTTCAATCACAGGATGAGATTTCAGTTCCATCCCTGCTTCTTGGGCAGCACGGATGCAGATGTCTAAAGCCATAAAATAAATAGTATTGAATGTACCCTGCAGCTCAGATAGCATGGGTTTTGTAGAGGAGATACTGCACAATTTGGTCACAGACAGAGAATGTACCCAGATTGCCTCATGCAATGCTTTAACCACAACATATACTTCCTCTCTGATTTAAACCACTTTTCTGTTCTGCACACTGACAGAGCTAGAAACCTATAGTACTGCATGCAACGTGCAGTGATTTAAATAACAACACTGATACACATGCATGAGTAACTGGGGTGCTTCCAACCAATGATGAGTAAAAATAAAAGCAAAAAGCAAAGAAAGTGCATATTTGAATTGGACTGTTTGAACTGTCCTAGCCTGATTAGGGAGCTGCAGGGCAAAGCCCTGCTTGCAGCTTATCTGCAGGGCTATTCTTGGCTTCTCCTTCTCAAGTTTTTATTTAAATATCTGCAGTTATTTACCTAAAGCATGTACCAATTTTTTTTCCTCTTCTTAAGCAATGACTAATTGCCTCATGTGAAAGTAAATATTTGAATATGCATACAGGAAAACATTTCCCTCCCAGACAAGTAGCAAGCAGCACTATAAAAAGCCTGGTGTCCACATTCAGGCTTTCATGTGTGTTGCTTTCCAGAGTTTACTATTTCTAAGCTCTGTGAAGCACCAGACAATGGCAAAATTGAACTTTGAAAGCAATACTTGCAGGAACTAAACAGATCTATTATCACAGAGTCTGAAAAATTTAGGCTGATAATCTCTTCAGGACTGACAGGCTGTTTGCATGGTCTGTGCCTTTTGGAGAATTTTGATTACACTCAGGTATTTAGAGTGTGTATCAAAGCAGTTCATGGTGAATGAAGGCTGCTTCCAGTGTCTCTGTGAACTCTTCACTGGTTGGCATTCACCAGTTTTCCCTCTAAAGGTCACTCTTTTTCTCCCAGATAGCCATCTCCAAGGACAAGTCTGCTACTGAGAGGGCTTCACAGCCTTCCCCTTAGACAGAAGAAGTGATCTCAGGAGAGACTTTGGGTGGAACACCCTACATCCAAGTTTTAAAAGTATCAGGATTTTCTTATGAAGACTTTCAAATACAGATCAGCAAATTGATGTGGCCATTTCAATTTGAACAGCATGCAAACCTCTGTGTGTGTGTGTGTGTGTGTACAGTTCATAAAATGCCTCAAAGGAGAAATTAAAATAAGAACACATTTATGGAAAATTAAATCAGTAACTGACCAGTCAAATTTTCACAATTTTCTTCAGTGCAAAAAACCCTTAAGATATTCACAACACTCACTCACAATTACCATATAAAAATTATTTTCTGAAAATAATTATTTTAAAACAAAAAGTTAAAGTTTTCTAAGTAACCTTGCCCTGCACAGTAGTCTTTTACTGAACTACTCACAGTACTTTTTTGCAGCAATACTACCCAGGGGTTTGGGAAGAAAGTCTAAGAAGAAAGCTCATATTGAAAAGATCATTTGGTTGTAGTTAGTACTGCAAAAATTTAGGCATATACTTAATTTTAAATGGATGAGTAACCTCCGTAGTACTTGTTGGCAATTCACTAACATGCAGTTTATATCTCAATGATTTTCTGCGTCATAGGCAATAGTATAACGTCTGTTTGTGATCGAGTCTTTTATCGCTGCATTACAGATGCAGACAGAAAATCTGTGATTGTGAAATGTCAGCCTGTAAATTACTACATTTAAATAATAGAAATGAAATTGTAAGGAAAGAAGTTGTGATTTCAAATTGCTATGTACAAAACCACATGATAATGCTGATAATGAAATGTTCAGGTGGCAGTTTATTCAGGTCATTTCCTAGTATAAGCCTGGTTATTTGACTTCTGGAGAGGCAAGGCTTGTACAAGGCTTGCTCTAGGTGGCCTTGTCCCTGCAGGAGGATTGAACTAGACAATCTTCAGAGGTGCCTTCCAACCCTCATGATTCTGTGATTCTGTGACTATGATAAATTCAATGAAATCACTTTTTCCCTAAAGAGGATACCAGTTTCTAAACTGATTGCCTAATTTAGCACAGAAAAAGTCATATTGGTCAATGAGGCATAATTCCACCTCTTCTAGGTGTAGTTCTTCATTTTTATTTTGTATTGCATTGTCTAGGATAAGTCACATGAGGATGGTAAGAAAAAACCTACAGAACAGCTTGTCCTGCTGTTGACTGTAAGCAATGATGACCAACGACTTAAAAAGTCCCTGGTTTAATCTCCAGATTCAATGGATGTCAACACAGAGGCCTTTTATTTGAAATTTAAAATAAACATTTTCATGTAAATTAAAGCATCTGGGCCTGCAGGAAGACAAAGAAATACATATTCTCCCTTCCATATATAGCAGAGGATTTGGTTTCTCTAGGGCATACATGAGCTTTTACCAGTCAGGACCTTGATCTTATGATTCAATATTTGGCCCAAAGCCTGTAAGCACTTTCTAGTACTACTCTTAAGAGCTGAGTCTCAGAGAGACTTTGAATACAGAGAGTTGAGTACTTGCTCGATTAGAAAGCTTTCTCCCCACCCACCTTCATGCTCACAGGGAATCTGGGCAATACACATGAATTTGTACTTGTCAGCCACACTAAAAATATAAACAACCTTCTTTCACTGATGTTGGAAATTAAAGGTATAATCGTATACAGCTGAAATGTTTTTTGCAAACACAGGATCATAAGCGTAAATTGGCCTGCCCATATTGACTCAGCACTGCTATTATTCTGCAGGTTCTGAGGATCCTATCACAATAAACCATATAATGATAAACCATAAACCATTGAAACAGGGCACAAAACATGGTGGTCTGCAAAGTGGCCAGTGCACGTGGGAGTAACTCACTCACAGCTCACAGTGCAGTGTGATATAAGCCCTAACAAGGCATTCATATGTCAGGGTCTTTCACTCAGCTTTGGCTGAAATACAGAACAAAGCTTATATGAGATAATATAGTCCCAAGACAATCCCAAAGAAATAACAGAGCCCTAAATAAATGATACTGTTTAACATGAAAAATCACTGTCTGCTTCTCACGGCAGGTGGTCTTAACCCCATCCTTGCTCCTCTGCCATTCCCAACAGCAGATAACTGGGCTTATCACTCAGTAAACCCACAAAAATATTTGTCCAGGTGCATCCCTTTATAAGTTTTCATGGGACACCATGGTGTTGTTCACACTTTCAGTGTGAACTCAACTTGATGCTACTTGTGTCCATAACAGAAATCCTCTTCCAGCACAGCATAGTCTTCTTGCAAATCCAGGTGTTCGATTATTTTTGCAGACAGTTGTGCTTTTGGACAGACTTCACTCTTCTTGAAGTCAATTTCAATTTTGATGTAGACTTCAGTAAATACATAACCAGAATATTTAAAATCCAAAGATTCTGGAGATAAAAACTACTCAGAAAACACACTTACCCAAGCTTACCCAATATGAATATTATTTTTTTTTATACCATACCCGCCACCATAGTATGACACATGTTCCAATGTTGTGTTGTGCTTTGTCACAGTGGATACTGTGTGCATCCAAGTGGATTCATGTGTGTGTATGGCAAAAATAATACCTGCATGGTAGAATTAAACAAAGCACCATTTGCTGTGAAACCAGAAGGATACAACTGAAGCCATACACAGCAGTGCATACTTTCTGTGTGGCACAGTAGGCTTTGAGCTTAGTGAGGGGACTTAAAAAGAAAGAAATAACTTCCACCAGTCTAACAGGCAGAGCTTTTCCTCCAACCACCCCAGCTGAGTGAGTGCATCCCAGTGACCTAGGGGACTGTCCTGCACTACTTACCTACAGGTCCCCCTTAAAACTCTGTGGTAGCCAGGCATACAGATACTACACCGACACACATGGCATAAAGCTTTCCAGGAAGACAGGATCACAGTAGAACTCTACAGAAAGGACTTTGCCACTCAGCCAGTGCTGACCCACTTTGCAAATGAAGAGCAGGCCAAACACAATAAGGTCCAGGCCACCAGCTGTGCTTGACAGTGATCCCGACATAGATGGATTGCAGTTGACACCCAAAGCCACCTCTTCTTTGAACAATGCCTGATTTCTTCCACCCTGTAGAAAAACAGCCTAAAAAGTCTGGAAGAGGGTTGAGGTGGAAAACTACTACTGTAAAGCATTCAAGACCTAAAGGATTTGTCTGCAAATAAACTGCAGCAGCAGATGAAGCCTTTTCCAAATACTAACAGATCATGTTTGCCTCCTCCAGCTTTGTCTAGGTTATGTTTCCTTCATGGTCCTTTCTCCATTCATGTTTGGCTCTGCAGGTTTTCTTTACACTTGCAAACCCTAATGATCTCGTCTCATGTTCGTGGCAGACAGCATGAGCATAATGAGCTTCTCTTTCCCCAGCCTCTCTCAGGAAGCTCGTGGAACATGCTTCGTCTGCCAAGTCCCTTGTTGGAAAACTTCAACCAAATACGGAAAGTCTGGACAAGAACTGGACATTTTTTTTCCCTTCTTCTGCTGTCTGGTTTTAAGTTTGTCTGCAGCTGCTGGAGTTACACAGAGTCTTGAAGGAGTGACCACTTTTATTTTTTGACTAGATTGCAAGCCAGCCTTACCACAAAGCCATTGTTTATGGTTTTACAAAGGGCATGTAGCAAACCTTTGAAAAGCTACTTAGTCATCCTGTTACTGACCGCTGTCTTCTGGAGTTTTTCCCTATTCTCTCTTCCTTATTGCTCATGGAGATTTTTATACCATTTCCCAGGGCCAAGGCATATTCTTATCAACAATGCAGCATGCTTAATAGATGCTTCCCTGCTGTTTCTGAAGTATTTATTTTCAAGAGCAAGATGTCCTGGACGTGAGATTTAAAACATACTTTATAGCAGAATTGCTGATAAACCACAAAAGGAACTGAGAGCTGACAAAGCTATCCCTAGCAACACCTACTTTTACAGATGCATGGCACAAAACTTAGTGTTGTAGCACTAGGGCAATAATGAGGGGGAAGAGGGAAAGAAGTAGATTTCATGGGTAATTAAAAACAATTAAAAAAAACCAACAGGCTGTGGCTTTGTAGATAGGAAGTGGGGGACATCCATACTATTGGTCAGTTTCAGATCTCAGCTGTAGCAGAATTTACATAGGAATATGCTAAAGTGTAGAACTCACTGAACACTATCCTCAGCCTCCAGCTTAACTCAGACCACTTGCTGATTCCTTCCGACTTCTGTCACTGCTAATCCTTTCTAATTCTCACCTTCTTAGCTGCAACCTAACAAAACCCTCATTTTCACACCCTCAATGGCTGTCCTATTGTGTCATGTTATTTTTGTCTCGGTGCGGTGCAGTTTCTATCTTTGGTCAGTTTCCTATCCCTTGGAAATAACCTGTTCCACAATAGGATCTGTTTTAAGACTCTTCAAACAATTTTTGTGAAGCATCAGGTGACAAAACTGCCCACCTGGACTGGGGGGATTCACATACACCCAAGAAGAGACAGCATCTTTTCAGTACAGCTGACTACTGAAGCACTTAGTTTGCTTCACTGAGTGTTAGAGTTGTGGAGCTTATTTAGCTGAAAAGCAGATTTTTACCGTAGCAAGGCATAGCGCAAGGCACAATGAAGTGCCATGAAGGGTTTGCAAGAGTGGGGGAGGTTGTGCTTTATTTCTGACAACAAATTCCACTTTGGGTGTAAGAATTATCTTGTCAACAACAGTCCACTCCCACAAAGATTTGTTTTCAAAGTAAGGCATTTGCTCAACAAGTATTCCTTGGCGCCTCTCCATCTTCAACCCAAGGGGAGGAAAGTCTGTGCCGTGGGGTTGCTCCTCAGCAAGATGAATGCATTTCACTCACTGTCTCACGCAAAGGTGTCTGATATGACATCAAAGTCAAACAGAGCAAAGTTCAGTAAGATCATGGCCCAGGCATTTGTGGGTGTACCACACCTACCTCAGTCAGTCTCCACAGCAGAGCCTGGGGTGCAAAGGCAGTACAAACAGTGCATCAGAAAGGCTTGAGGTCATACTAACCACAGTTTAAATTACTTTTTTTTTTAAGCAATAGTTTCACTAAACAAATTAAGGGGAAGAAGTCCTCCAAGTGCTTGAGGAAACAGGAAACCAAACCAAAATCCAGGTATCTAGTTTGTTTCCCTACCTTCACCTTTCCAGCTCTTTTCCCTTTCCATTTCCTTTTGGGTGGAAGAAAGATCAAAAAAAAGAGGAACAGCTGAAGGTTGCAGCAGTAGAAACAACCAGGAGCAGAAATAAAGACACAAATGCTAACCAAAATAAAAACTTGGGAATGGGGAGAGAGTAAATAAAATATTTGTTTGGATGGTTTATGAAGAACATCTTTTCCAAAGCTGTGCAAGAAATTCTGGAACCTTTTTATTCTTGATCATTCTGTGCTAAAGAAAACAACCCATTCTTCAGATGCAGTGCTCCATGAATAGGCCACTGAAAATAACTCACTTAAAATACAGAACAAGGAAAGGAAGTCTGTGCATGTGAATGCAGCTTTCTAGCAACAGAGCTCTCCAGCTATGCCCCAGGATCCGTGCCTGCTGGGCTGGTAAGTGAGCAGGTGATAGCACCTGCTGAATGAGCCAACACTGCCCTAGAGATTTGTAAGCCACTAGTGAAAATGCAAGGAGGAGCATGTTTCTGGTGAAGGCATGTCAGCTTGGGGTAACCTCACTTGTTTGGGAATTCTATTCGGCTCCTCTGGGAAACTTTCCCAGCTCACTCCACCCAGATTATGTCATAAAAATTCTATCACTCAGAAAAAGAGGGGGAGCAAGTGAAACAAGCTGCTATATTAAAGCTGAAGTGTTAAGCAGAGCAGACTACACAGAAGGATATTGTTTCATTCTGCAGGAGTAAAAGCAAAATAGAAGAGCAGCTTTCTCTAGCAGAGGGCTGAGAAGTGGGAATCAGATGCCCTAGGAAGCATACAGCATGTGTAACTCCAGGGACTTCACTTGTGTGTGATAGTAAGATTACACAACTGTAAACACATCCAATATCTATGTGTACATATATTCCCAGCTTCACCTATAGATCAAGTAGACTCTTAGGAGTCAATAAGCAGCTAAAAGTTATTAATGGGGCTAAAGTAGGTCCTCTGACAGGCACAGATCCCTTGCTTGTTTTTAACACATTAGAAAGCCTACAGAAAGGCAGAGTAAATTGTACTTGAGTTCACATCCATGCTTCCAGTTCTCTAGAAGTACATCTGCTTGCTGGTATTTACCATAAGAACATTCAAATGTCCTCCATCCATTAGCTAACTTGTATTTATGATGCAAAGTTTAGCATAATCTATTTTATTATTATATTTCACTAGAGTATTGGGATAAATAAAGGGTTGTGAAATCCATGTATGTTGAAATGTAGCCTTCCACAAAGTGTACACAGACAGAAACATGGTGCTATTTACTACTGGTATTACAGTCACCCTGGGGAGCTGAGATTCAGATTAAAGCCCTACTGTTTGTGGCTGTCTGCATCCACAGACTAAGGGATGGACCTTTTACTAGAGAGTTTACAGCAGGCGGTTTACTCTGACAGCACAGTGAGTGCTTAAGGAAGGAAAAGATTGCATACAGAGATTAAGCACCATCCCAAGGTCATGCGGTGAGTCAAGGGCAGGACCTGGAAATAGACCATGGAGCTACCATAAAACAAAACCTACTGTTGTATGTTGAAGCTCGAAAGAAAGCGGCTTGCTGGGAGGTCAAGGCTGAGGAAAAACTCCATAAAAAAAAGATAAAATCTTCTTCAGATAAAGCAACAGGAGCAGGAATTAATATTTGAAAGCAAGTTACTACCTTCAGCCATCACAAACTGTATTACAAACTTCTTTTAATAAGGAAAGTGGAAAAACAGTTTTATTGCCTCCATCTAATTTTCCATGACAAAAAAAGGACTTTTTTTGTTTGTGACTTTTTATTTTTAAAAGGCTCCAAAGAGTTAGTGAAACACAAAACTACACTAGATTTTCCCATCCCTAATTACCAACAAAAACTTATTTGTACTGAACATAAGGGTCTAAAACTCTCCCTAGAGAACCTACAAACATTGGACTTGATTTTAGCCTTAGATACACAGAGTCTTGAAAGTGTATACTTACAAGTAACATTCTGGTCATTTTGGTCAGCCTGCTCCAAAACCCATCAAAGGCTGCAAAGATCATTGCTTTCAGAGAGTTCAGATTAGAAATGACCAATACCCACTGAAGCAGAAAAAGGGGACTAAAACTTGGCTAGATCAGCTATCTGACAATGGAACCGTCCACAAGAAAAAGAGCCAAACCCAGAGTTAAATGTTAAAACAAAAGTGCAAAGCATAATTTTTGTTCTGCTTACAAAGACTTGGCATCAACCAGAATATGCAATATTATGTGTTATTGGACACTGAGACTCCTATTCTAAACATACTGTCAATATCTCTCTTCTTTAATCTAAGCAAACTGATGGGTGGTAACAATTATACAGGATGATTTATTTAAAGTGCTGTAATAGGCTGCTACTCTGCCTCCCAGGCTAATCCATGAGCTCTTTTTCCTTGCCCCAGCCCTGTGGAAATCATCCTTGACTTCAGAGCCATATATTACAAGACCATAACTCATTTATCTTTCTTTTTTTTCAGGGAAATCTGGCACTGGGTGAAACAAAAATTTTTGCTGTAGAAGCAAGTAGTTCATATTCACAACTGGATGGAAAGTCTGCAGAGGACAACAGAGCATCTCCTACTATTGATCCTCTTAATTTCAGGTTAGGAGATGGAATTATTTGCATTTGCCTCTAACTAAAAGCTCAATCCTGTCCTGCCTTAGGCCTGGATTTGCACTGGTGAAAGCAGAACAGATGACACACAACACAAGTAAGGGACATTTGGCCCCCACAGGACAAGTGTCCGTAAGACCTTGAGAGGTTTTTAAAAGCATGGTTCTTCAGAGAGGGAGCCTGGGGTGTGTTTAATGAGACCAGGTCTCAGGAGCAGACATTTGTCGACATTGCAGTGGCCAAAAATCACTGCCTTTGTGGTCTTACACCTTGCAAACACTGCTACACGAGCCTCAGAGCCAGAAATCCAGGCTCACACCCTCCTCCTTGCAGATACATGGAGCAGCTCTGCTGCAGCACAGCTTGCAGAAGCCTGGTTCAGAGCCATGGAGGAAGGGATGCCTCTGCAGTGGGTGGGGTAGTGGGTTACAAGCCACCTCTGCAGCATCTTCCTCTCCCACCACCTGTCTGAGCAGACAAGATGTGCCAAGCTCGCAGCCGGAGCACTGTGCTTGATACCTGGCAATACCCCAGCGATGGAAACAGGACTCAAATGTTGTCACAGGGACAACACACCCTAAGCCAGCAGGGTAAGAGACAGTGCCACGCAGGATCTATTTCAGCCCTTCCCCAAGACCCTGTTGGGCAGCAACAAAGCTGCCCTGGCTGTCAAGGCACACCTTTCTCAGGTCTCTGCTCACCCCTCCCTTCCTTTCACCTGTCTGCAGGTAAAGGTGATGAACTAAATTGAGGGCACAAGTTTGCACTTCTTAGATATGTTGTGATAAAGGGCCTTGACAATTTAGTGTGTGTGTAAGCCAAGGTTTTGAGTGGAGGGGTAAGTTAAATAGATGAAGATGGTCTGGAGAAATTAGACAACTTCATACCCAAATTACTCTTCCCCTTATTTCTTCCCCATTTACAAAGCCTCAAATTAATCCACAAAAGCAAATTGGGGAATTTATGAACCCTTGGCAGTTAGCTGATAAAACACCCACAGAGGTGTGTAGTATTCTTATTACTGGAAAAAGTAATCCATGGAAATATCTCTGCCTGATCCAGAGATAGGAAGGGGCACTGTCACTCATCCAGCTCGTTGATAGCTCTTCTGTTTGCTCCACTATTACCATTACTCTGCTGAAACAAATTAACTGACCAAAGCTTGGAGCTTTCCCAAAGATCTGAGTGATGAGGAAGGAAAGAAAAAAAGGAAGGAGGTCAAAAAACAAGTCTTGTTGCTGGAAACTCTGTCTTTAAAATCCCTTTTTTTTGAAGCAACTGTTTGTGATTTTACTTGTTTCTGGATGTCTTTTTTATCTTGTAGCTTGATTGGGTGAAAGGTTATCTTCCATGCATGTTAATTTGTGGGGCTTTGTCTTTTAAAAATGTTTTGTTTCACACATGCATTTCATACTAAGAATGGTGGGGTTTTTTTGTTAGCACAAAATGCTTTGCAACCCTGCTAAGCTGCAGAACTGAGAGCAGCACAGGTGTGCTGATGTTCAAAAGATTTGCTTTTATCACCTATGATGTGTGCATCAGATGTCCTGCCAAGAAATCTTTCCTGCAAACAAGGTAGCGTTGACTTAGAACTCAATTGAATTTCAGAGTCAAAATATTGGTCTTTGCTCCAAATACATCAAGAATCAGTTATATCTGTTTGACATCTCCAGATTTTTTTAAGCTTGTTTTATTTAACGTTAGAGAAATGTATCACCATCAAAATCCTCCTTACAAAATGCAGCTTCACAGGCAAAAAGGAGGATTCCTAAACAAGACAACACTTGAGAATGCTTGAGGTTAAGCAGAAGCCACTGCAATTAAGTACATGTCTCTGAGACCAGAGCTTATCTTCTGAAAGTTTTTGGAGGCATACGTGAAAAGAGGGTAAAGGAGCAGAGTCATGCTGAAAGACATACAGCCCACTTGGGATCTGACAACCCGCTAAAAAGTTCCCTGTTTTCAAACCTTTACTTTCAAGATGCCTCTAGAAATTAATTCTCTTTGATAAGAGTATTGACAGAAAATGCAATATCTTTCACCCATTTATTTTAAAAAGATTAATCCCCATTCCATCTGAGGACTAATTTTGTCAAGAATGCTCTGTATTTAAGGGAAAAGGCTGTTACTGTTATTTTGTTGGCTATTTTATTACCTTGACTGTGTATGACTACAGCCACTGCTCTATGGAGCAAACCCAATAATCTGGATGGATGTGTCTGCACCTGTCTGTAAATACTCAGTGCAGTATTCAAACACAATGGCATTACACCTCAGTGTCTTAACAGAAATTCTTGAAACCTTACCTACGGATGATTCAGTCCAACATTGAATGAAAACAGTAACAAAGAATGCCTAATCTTTGATTATATTGGGTGTTTCCAGCTGGTTCAAGGTTGGGTCAGAAAGCCAGCTGAAAGGAAACTATGATAGATATAATTATATCTGTTTAGCTAGAAATCCAATCTCCAGCTCCTGGGGTCTCTGCATACAAATTCCAGTAAATAACTGATAGAATGTTCCCTATCTGAATTCAGTATAATTGTACTTTCAACAGTGCTAATTCCTGCAAAATACTGAGGAGTTCAGTTTAAAATTTTCTGTGTGAACAAGAATCTCTTCCTAGAAAGAAATTAAGCCGTTTCTATATTAAAAACTCTTATTTCCCTGTGTATGACAATATTTAAGCCTTGTTTCTGAAAGAAGTGAGAATCATTAACACAGGCCTAGAAACTCCATTTTTCAGCAGTTTCTTTACCTCAACTTCCCCTTTCAGTTCCTAAAAATATTCAGACTATTTAGTGATGTACAGGTATTTAGGTCTGTTAGCTTGTTTGAATATATTTCTATCTATCCATTCTAGATAATTCTCCAGGTGTTAGGAAAATTCTTGCAATTTTCTTTCTTTCTTTTCCC
>JAOSLQ010001543.1:4554-23390 GCA_025629905.1 Lorius lory | reverse complement strand
AACCTGGCCTTGAGCACTGCCAGGGATGGGGCAGCCACAGCTTCTCTGGGCACCCTGTGCCAGCACCTCAGCACCCTGATGAAGATCAACTGATCTTTTATCCTCAATCAAGGGAATAATTCATTGGATCATCTTGTTACTTTAGAAATTATAATTGAAAAGGTCTTTGTTCTAGAAGCACAAATCTTGGCTGTTCAGAGTTGTAGCTATTTAGAATGCATTGAATTTACAGAACTTGAAAAATAATAATAGATTTGGGGCAAAAAATATCTTACCCAACTTTAGTGCATGATGCATTGTTTTCTGATGGACTAGGCATTTTTCTAATGAGTTTCTGAACTAAACCAAGGTTCACGAAGAAATGCAGTAACCCAGAGTAAGGTTGGAACTGAATGTTTTTCACTGTCACTTCCAAGCCAAACCATTCTATCCATCTGTGAGAATGTGAGTTCTGCCTAAATTCAGAATCATAGCTCCTCTGGGTACACATGCTGTTTTGATACTGCTGAGAAGCTCCACATCCATCTCATGCCTTGATGCCCCTGCAGACCTCTGGTTAGGTATGTATGGGCTGGATAGGGGGAATATGGGCCAGGAGGTCATAAAGACCTCTCAACTGCATAACTCTGGCTCTGAAGAAGAGACAAGGAAATGACAGCAGAAAGTTAAGCTTAGTCCCTACACTGGGCAGGGAAGGTTTGGGCTAGAATGGAACATAAAGTGTGAGATTTACCAGCATCCAAGGCTTCATTGCTGCCATGGATGCATATTTAGGGGCAACCATGGGAAAAAGGCTATAGATGGTCTGAAGTGATAGCAAACAGGTCACAGCAGTACTATTTTAAATCTGCTCCTTGGTTTGTTGTGTGGAATAGTATTGTACTGTACCCATTAACTGTGAAAGCCATTTGCACCTGGTTTGCTGCCTTTCAGGTCAATCCCATCGCAAAAGGAAAAATACACCCAGGCCAGAAAACAATTTGGATAGACCCTGCTGTCTTTGATTTATTGTTTTAATTAAAAGCTTTTTAAGCTTTAATTAAAAAGGTACATGAGCATTCAGTATTCAAGAAAAATGCCTTTGTGTTTAGGTCAATTGAATAACGTAAAATATAATGAGATACATATTTCTCATCTAGAGCTTCACATGAAGAAAAGCAATATACATAATTAAAAAGTAAACTCAAACTGATAGAAGAGAGCTGTTGTCAGGCAAAATAAAAGGTAGACTTTAAATTACACCAGGAGAGAGGAGGGTTTTTTATTGCCTCACTGTAGCATCCCTTAAAACTCCTGTGGTAAAAATTGACTTGACTTCATGGATGTGTATCAAAGACACTGTGCTAAACTGAGCAATGGGTTATTATTTCTAATCCTAATGGTGCTTAACACAGACCAGAACGTATAAGTTGGGAGGTGACAAGCTGTAGCACAGGAATTGGGAAGCTTTCTGCATTGGAAACCATCTGAAGTTACTCACATCCCTCTTCGGTACCACCATTGTGGGGTGTGTGTGCCCCAGTTTCTTCCTGGGAGCTGGCTTATCTGATGTCCTGGTTTTTAGTTGGTCCCATTCCTACTGACCATATGTCCTCATGCACCATGGTCTCAGAGGAGAGCTAGGAGATGCTGTGTGGTGTCCACCATGGCAGTGCTATGGCCTCAGAGGTGTGTCCATCTCACCCGTTAGCTTCACATGGTGAAGGAAGGCAAGAGCAGGCCCCAGGTATCCACAGCAGCCAAGCCCTCAGTGTTGGGAACTGTCTGGGGACTGAAATGAAATCTGAATGTAGACAGTGGGTGTAATGAAACAATGCCAAAGCGATCATTTTACAAAGAAATTCCATTTCAGTTACATGCAACTCATATTCCAGACATCTAAGAAGTGAAGTAGGTGTATTTTGGCCCATATTCCTGCTAAAAGCTCAGAAAGAATAGAATAAAGCATCTCTGAGCTCTTTGAAAGATATTCAGGTATTTGCACTACCTGAATTCTTTCTTTCTGCTCAAGCTTCTCCTAAAACATCTGTTTTTTTGTGGAGCTGGTGCTTTCGGGATCAGTGCCTGGGAGAGGGGCAACATCTGCATCTGCCCCTGAGAGCTCAGCACCCACTGGGGACAGAACCTGACCCACTCAGCAGTCCCTGTGCTTGCTGAACAGCTGAAGCAGCCACACACAGTGATGCTGGTTCAGGTTGCTCCCACTTGAATCCAGAGATGCTCCTTGCCCACCTTGTCCCAAGGGAGACAGCTCCGTGCTGGATACTACTGGCTGAAGGGCAGGATTTGCTTCTGCTGCATTCTCTGTGGTACCTCTGTGCAGAAATCTGTGTGCTCCAAAACAAGATGGAAAAAATCTATTAAATGAAGCAAAATGTCCCGGTTGGATCACTTTGAATTTGCTTCACTTCCTTTGTAGTTCAATGTTCTTACCAAGGCGCTCAGCCTGGCTGCCTGGGGAGGTGCTTGGGGAGGCAAGGCACCAAAAGTGCTTGTATGAGCACTTTGAAGGCTGCAGCTATTGAAGTGCTGGTCCTGGTTTCAAAAGTTGCCAAGGTCTGCAGGAAGGAACATTTCTTCACTCCAAAGCATTGCATGGGCTGGGTAGGAGAGATGGAGCTCTTTTCCCTGTTAAAGCCCTCTCCACACTGGGAGCCTGACCTGCTCTGATGCTGCAGAAGAACATGGTGAGGGCAGCATCTCCTCAACACCCCTTCCACATCCACAGGTCGATGCCCATGTCAGTGGTAGGAGGGAAGGATGTTACCTGAGCCCCTGGGGACTGACGCTGTGTGATACATCTTGCTTTTCATGCTCTAGATCAAATATAAGACATTAAGGGTAAAATAGAAACCCCAACAAACAGCTGGATAATGGCTTTGTTGCTCAAATCACATTTGTAATAAGTGATGGAAGATATACACCACCAGCTTGCTTTCTTAATAGAAACATAATGTTTCCATAACTAAGCCCAAAGAACGCAAAATAAGATTATATTTTCCATTTTTTTGTTTCCAGTAGAGCTCAAATGTTGGAGGAATGGGGGGACTTCACTTATGAAGCCAGAAGGAGCCATAAAGTCTGCATCAGTCTCTAATTCTTGTCTTGTTTATCCCCATTCTCTTGTACCCATCATGAAGTTCCAGTTTCGATGGATTTAGAGAGCACAAACTTCGCACTAAAGATGCAGATGCAGTAAATGGAAACTAGTTTTTAAATTGATTTGATCTTTACTGAAGTCAACATTACATAATTCTAGGAAGGAATTTAACAATTTTTTAAGAACAAAATATTTTGGCAACTTTTCGAAAACTCTGACAATTTAAAGAAAAAGAAATATATTTGCATTTTAAAGCTTTAAAAATGTATAATTTGCTTTTTTTTACTTTGTGAAGTTGCTGATAAACCATGAGTAGATTTTTCTGTCCCTATGGCGTTAGTGGCTCGAGGTTCCTATGGCCACAGGGATTGTGAAGTTAGTTTGTATGTTTTAGAGGTTAGAGGAAACTCTGAGTGAAGATTATTCTCTAAACTCTTTCCATTTGTTATTTTCTTCTCTTAACCCATTTTGTTTTCATCAGTGCATCATTGCGTGTCAGCCTTGTAAACAGTAAATAAAAGTGTTAAACGAAGCTTATGGGGATTTGGTTTAGCAGATGTTGGCTTCAAAATCTGATTCTAACTTGATTTGAATCAGCACACAGATGTTTCCTGTGTTACAGGTAAAATGGAGAGATTCCATCCCAAAAGATGTTTTCTACACAGATCTCCTCATGCCAAGGTCACTGCAAGGGGAATGCTTCAGACAGTAGAACACCTTTATTTGAAGTAGTTCTTGATTTCCCTTTGATGCTGTGAACAGCAGAAGTACAGAGCATACAGCAGCACAGCTCTTCATTCCACATTTAACTGAAGGGGCAAAATCCTTTCCCAATTTCCTCCTCTGCGTTTGTTTAATGGGAAAATCCCTGCTTCAATAACCAAGCTCTGCCTCCACAATTTCTTTCACCGACTCCTGCAGCAAAATAACCTGAGGCTCAGTGACTGCACCAGTTTGCTAGTGACACCTGGGAATATTGAGTGGATCCAGGAAAACCCAGCTGGAGTAAATACAGAATTGAGGGCTGGGAATATTAAGTGGATGCAGGAAGATCCAGCTGGAGTAAATGCAGAATTAAGGTCATTATTTAAAAGGAGTGAAAGAAGCTTATTCTTGCATTAGGAAGGTGATCTTTGTGGTGATAATGGTCTATGTATGGAGCCTTCTTCCTAACCAGACTTTGCAAAGGAGTGTTGTCCTTAAGGAAGATGTTCTTCTCCTGAGCTTGTTGCTCTGTGCACAGCTCTGCTGAATGAAGAATGTGCTGTATGGGGCCTTACAGAAGGAGAAGACCTTGGTCTTTAACTGGTGTGCACTGTTAAGACTGCTGTGGTCTGTGCTGGATGATCTAAAAGGGGCAGCTTGGAGGGATGGGTAAGTCTCCATGTGTCAGAAAGCCCTGTCTCATAAAGGGAAGTATTCAGAGGTGTGAGTGAGCCAGCAACTGTTTTGTGTACAAAAGCCTTGAAAGCCTTTCAGAAAGCTGCTCTGTGACTCGGAAGCACAGGGTAGAAAGAGGCTGTAGCTGAGGGAGATGTGACCTTGCTGTGAGAGTGCCTGTGACTACCAGCTTGATCTGAGCTGCAGCAGCTGTACTTCACACATGCCAGGGGGTGTTTACAGCACTTGTAAGGCTTGGGAGAAGGCATGTGATGTGGAAAAGAGGGAAAAACACACTGAGTTATGTGCTGCATAAAGAAAAAGCCTGCTGAGGCTGTTTGACTGGAGAGCTGCAAACCGAGTGAGACAGCGCTGTTGATTCAGTCTGTGCCTCAAACAAGGGTAGTGTCTTCCAGAAGTGCACGGGAGGATGAAGGATCTCTCCTGCCACTCTGAGCACATGCCCAGACCGCTGAAATCCTTGCTCTCAGTTTGTATTTAGTTATTTGCAGCTTTCCCCTCCCCTTCCATATGTCAGACCTCCTTTTATGCCCGAGTGGAGTAATTTCCCTGTTGAACATCTCCCTGTTTTATTAGACAGTGGCCAAGCTAACAGCTCTTCATTTTACTGCTAATTGGTGTTTGACCAGATACTCCAAAATGAGGCTGCAAAGCTGTGCAATAAAAGAAGAATCCCCAATTAGAAATGTCTATTTCTTAACTGTTTTAAAACCAAACCAGATTTTCTTCTATTCATTAATGTGCTTTCACAAAAGCAAAGTGGGGTTCTGGGAAGGCTGTGCTGTGGAAAGCTTCAGGGTTCCCTATGGCTGCTTTGTATAGCTTATTCTAGCCGTTGTGCACATTGTTCTTTGCCGTATTACTCAAGAACAAGGGTATTGACTGCTCCTGCTGTTTATGCTGCCATTTATTAGCTTATGACTATGTTTAAGTCATTACCCAGCCCTTGTACTCCCTAAAAGTGTTCTAGCAAATGGTTGCTGCTCTGGCTGGGCAAAAATCTGTTTCCTTCCTTTGTGAGCAACCAAGTAGGTCACTATAACCTTTCTGCTTAAGAGCACTGCACTTGTTATGCAGTTCACTTCTGTCAGGCAAACTTCTTAGGTCCATGTTTTTCTTGCTTACATTTCTGTAAATTTAAGGTGACTGGATAGGCTCAACAATCCATTCCTGTTTAGGGGAAAGTCAACTTGATTTTCGTCCCCTTACAAAACGCCTGGGTCTCCAAGGCACACGAGAAAGGCCGTGTATGTCTTGTATAGCTGGAGCTGATCCTTCTGAGTTTTTATTTAGCACTACAGTGCTCTAAAAATACTATGCACTAATCCCAGCCTGGTTTGGGCTGGAAGGGACCTTAAATCTCATCCAGTTCCAACCCCTGCCGCGGGCAGGGACACCTTCCACTGGAGCAGCTTGCTCCAAGCCCTGTTCAACCTGCATGAAACCCCAGCAGGCACTTCTACTCTGCTTTATTTTCTCTCTTTACCTAGCTATTATTAGAAACTAATGTTTCTAGGATTTTTAGAGTGTGTTCTGCAGCCTCGTCCACGATCGCATTGGTGCCCTGCAAACAGTTTTTATGATTTATGGTTTTTATGTTACTGAGTATATTTCCTTTCCTAGTCGATCTTACAAAGCTCATATCTATCTCTTGCCATTTTGCCTTTTTTCCCCTGTAGCCGGGTCAAGCTGTTCTTATTTGGCTCATGACTAAATAACACTTGGTCTGTTGTGGAATGGTGCTTCCAGTCTGCATGCTCATCAGTTCTGATCCATGTGAGAAGAAAGTTATGAGGCTACCATAGACTATTTTTTTTGGATGGAAGAGGGTTAAGGAATGGCATCTGTAGTATTTGCTTTCTTGTTTTCCCCTCTATAATCAAGTTTTAACATAATGAAACTATAAATAGATGCCAAATCATTTTGAGGACTGCTGGAAATACAGTACATGGTGAGGTGGAAAAGACGGAGCACAATGAAATGTTGATAATGTGAGTGCATCTCCAGTTATTGAGGTTTTACACAAGAAAACACCATATTTGATGTACATAGAGCATATGGATTTATTTCAAAGGTCCTTCCCAGTCTGAACAGCAAATCTACAATAAATGTAGTATTTTGATTGAGTTCTATCACTCAGATCATATAAGGACATTAATATTAAACTTCAATATATTGATTTGAGTGACCTAGAAAACTACCAGAGTAAAGAAAGTCACACAATGGTGAATCTGTGAGCTCCAAGTGCTTCAATTAAATCACTGCAGACAGCCTCTCAGCAGTGTGATAAGACATGCTGGTAATCCAGGGGGGTCAGCCCAGGACATGGCTTCTAAAGCCCCCAGACTTCTGCTTGTGCAGCAGACTACCATGGTGAGTAATGTACCATAATTGTGTGCTTGAGCTTGAGTGGAGCCCACAGCTCCTGGGTGCTTCAGCTCATTATTTCCTTTATCAGACATCCCACACAACTGATCTGAGGCTTCTTGCATTGTCTTAACAGTGGGATTGTTCTTGCTTTCTGATAATAGCACTGTAAGGCTCATACCCTACAGAGAAAAACACTTTATCTGAGACAAGACAGTTGGTGAGTAAAGTTGATTGTGAGACTATTTTTGTGAATGGAGTGTTCCTCATCAGCTGAGTAGGAACAAAGTTATGTACCACTGATGTCTGGAAAGAAGGGGTCTCTGCTCAGACAGTGCTCTGATTTGAGATCCGCTGTATGAACCGAAAGAAAAACAGGAAGCAACAAAGGATGCGCTACCATGGGTAGTACTGGGAAAGCAAAAGAAAAAGGGTAGGTCTGCAAAAACCAGAATGGGTCATACATTCAGCACAGCTCTAAATACACAGGGGTGAGGGTAACAAGGAGATGTAGCATAGTGGAGCAAAGTTCAAACTCTGTCTGCTCAGTAACATAGTGATAGGCTTAAAACTAGCACGAAACACAAACAGAAGGAAATAAGTGCCGAGTATGCAAGGACACGATGTTGAAAGCACTGCTGACCAGGATGTGCTGAGCTGGGTGGTTGGTACAAAAGCATCATCTGAATGAAAGTGGTTATAGTCAAAATAGTAGAGTTTTGCATACTTGGTTCAATCCCAGTTCCCTGAGACTGCCAGTTCTCAGCAGTAGAACAGTTCTGAAGGTCCTGGGGAGATACGGTTTCAAGAGGAGTGACTTTGAGGTGTTGAATACAGACCTTTGAGAGGCAGTTTGTTACCGTCCTTCATGAATCTTACTTAAAAGCCATGAGCTGCATCCAAGTCTATTCCTGAGGGAATATATCCATTGTTTTCTTAAAATTGTATGGAATAAAAGAAAGCAGCTGGGTATTGCTCAGCCTGTGCTGCTCTTTCTGGCTTAGAAAACCCACTCTTGGGATCTGCCAAGGTGATTAAGCTACAGAGGAGATGGTGCACGACGTTTTCAATTTGGATGTGGCTGAAGCGGGTGTTTTGCCTGAACTCATCCAATGCAAAACCCTGCATAACTTTGTACTGATGATATCCCAGCCTACATCCCCCTCCTGCATTTCAGTGTGGCTTGAAAATCCAGCCAGGATTGTTTGAGCCTTGTATGAGCTTGGTCCTAACTAGGAGCAAATCTGGACCACCTCGTGATTGCAGTGGCTTGGTGTAAACCCAGAGTTCACTGAGTGAAACTGCATCGGTCCAGGGTCTGCATGTGGCCTGCAACATGGCCCTGTGAATTTCTACAGTGCTTTTGAGGCTGTTTCTTTGAAAATGGAAATGAAGCTGGAATAAGCAGCAGCATCTAAAATTAAGGCAAGTTCCGATTCCTTTGCCGGTGAGTGCAGGCTTCTCTTTCTAGGGAAACAGGCAACAGCTGGTGTAAAAAGACATCTGAAATGCCCAAAGTTATTTGAAGTCTAACACTGTTGGCTTTATGGTAAACTGTTGGAAAGCCGGTTACAAAGCAATAGCTGGGATTTCCGTTGCAGTGCTGAAATAAATGAGGGATCTGCTGCACAACCAGACTTTGTCTCACTTTAATTAGCTTCGGAACTGGCATAATTCTGACAGTTGCTCCTGGTCTGATTTATTCTTCTTACTGCAAGCTTATTTGTCAAAAAATAACCAGATGTAGAGCCTGCAGAGCTGCTTTAGCACCCATCCCTCCCCAGGCATGAACTTCCATAGCCCCTGGGAAGGCACCTGGGAGGGGGCCCTTGCCGTGCCATTGCTGTGTCTGAAGCTCAGTTGGGTCCCTGTCAGGGGATGTCTTGCTTTCTTCACAAGAAGCTCATCATGTTTGTGTAGGAAGCTGACAGTTTTGGCTATGTGTTTTAGCCTGGGCCATCAGGGAAACTCAATTACTTGGGCAACCGCTATTCTACAGGGCAGGATACGAGCTTTGTTATGTGGAGCTTTTACTGGAGTCGAGTGGAATTTGTCTGCTCCATGCAGGTGGTTTAATTTGTAGTCAAGTTTCAGAAGACTGCAGGGCCTGTACAAGCAGAGTTTGGAGCAGAATTTTAAGTGGGGTTTCAAGCAGGTTGCAGAGCACAGCATGAAACGAGAAGAGGTGAGCCCCAAGCAACATGGGCTGCGGATGCTGGAGAAGAGGCTGTATAGCCAGAGTTGTTCTTGTTTCTCCTGCCTCTCTTTGCCTTCATCCTTCCTAACACATTTCACAGTCATTGGCTGAGGGATAATTTTACATGCACATTCTTGTTAACAAACCTTTAAAAGCAGCTATGAGATGGTTGTTCAGTGTTTGTTTCACATCACTCCCTTCTGCCTCATAGAAGCATTACACAACCTCTTCTTTTCCTCTGGATTTATTCCATCTCTGGTCTACCATGCTGTAGGGTCTAACGTCTGTCTTTCCCCCTGTCCTTCTATCATTCCTCAGGGCTAGATCCTATTCTTCTGAACTGATTTCTGCTCTTCTCCTTGGCTCTCCCTGCTCTGTCTCCCACACTCCTGGTATTCATTCCAGTGCCATCTTTCTTCACATTTTGCAGCCTCCATCCAGAAAATGACGTATTTATGAATCAACATAAAACATGTTCCAGCTACTCTTCCAAAAAGATCTTGCTATGCCCAGGAAGTGCCTTCTCCAGTCATTCTCCTGGAGTGCTGAGTCTCCTGCTGATACTTATTCATGCATCTCACATTTGTCTAGGCAACAGCTGTGTTTCTGTGCCTCATTCTGCAGTACAATGTGAAGTACAACTATTAAGAGCATACTTTTTTCCTGCTGCTGGTCATAGATTGTTTCCTATTGTTCCTGGGGCACCATCATTTTACATAGAAATGTTTTCTTAAGCAATGTGAGTACACTAGGACTGCGTTTGACAAACTCCAGGCCTACATAACACTGCAGTTGTCTTACTTTTGCCTGTTGATGCTAGTGCTTCCTCTTGCTTCTGTTTCCTATGCTGATTGCTCTGTTCTTTCAGCTTTCCAGGGCAAAACGTCGTGTTTTCCTAAGTATGTTCAGGTGGCTCTAGCCTCAGGAGGGCTTTAGGTATTAAAATGGATGATCTCGAAAGCAGATCCTGGGGGCAGAGCACGAAGTGTGTACGTGTCACCTCTGCTGCCTGTGTTGAGCACACACTTTCCTACCATCAGACTCTCTCCTGCTTCCTTCTGTGCTCACAGGTAATAAAGGAGCATGGGCAGACTTCAGTCTGCTTAATGCTCTGCATGAGCTATACCCTCACTACAAACATTTATCTTGGAGTAAATATGCATTCCTTTGTGTTGTTTCAACTACAACACCAAACTGGAGTAATAGGAGTAAAAATCGGCTTTGTCCAATAATTCCTTAGGAGTTCTTAAGGGTTAACATCAAACTTTTACTACGTTTTACTGTAAGAGGGCTTCTAGTGGTGGTGTTTTGCATGCATATGTTTTAGAGGAACAGCAGAGAAAATATTCTGACCTATGACTAAGAACCAGTGATCAGCAGGATAATCTCCATCTGTTTTGCAAAACCAAGTCTTGCTGCAGTTGGCCAATAGAAGTATTTCCAAACAAAATGGGAGCATCAAACAAACACATCTGTGAGTTAGAACCTCTCAGTAGCTGGTTCATCTGTGCAACAAATAACGATCAGAGGACATCTGTTACTGCTTTCAACAGGCAGCAAGCCTACGTTTGTGAGCACCTTGTTTTGACATTAACTGGTGTATGAGTAGACTATTTTTTTTCTGTTGACAGATTATTGAAGTACCTAGAGATGATGAAAAAACTTGGAATAGTCACAAAGGTAAAGCACTGGTTGATTTAAATAATGAAGCCAATGTATGCAAATTGGATTTTTCCCTTTACCCACTTATTGCTCTACTCAAGTTTTATGATGCCCATTCCTGGAGAACATTAGATTTCCAAAAGGAAATGGTAGGGTGATTCCTGACCCTTGCAGAGAAATTCAGGGTATCAGTCTGACTGTGAGAGCAAGCTCCAACTTCAATCCATGTGACTGAGCACACATATATATTCTGAAAGCATCTGCTTAACTAGTACATAGAACCAGCTGCAACAGACTGCAGAGGTGTTCCTAGTGCTTTTGTTTTCCTCCCCCAGCTCCTGAAGTGGTACTTTGAACAGAGGGCTGCAGCAATGAGGCTCTTACCCATCAGGCTTGACCATTAGCTATTCTCAAAGCATATTCCATCAGCCTGCAAGATCAGCCCCAGAACACATGACCCCACTGCAGGATGTGGTGTGTTCAGTTCATCCTGTTCATTGCAAAGCTGTTTGGTGGTAAATTGCTGAGATGAAACATGGAAGAACAGACTTTAGATCTCTTCTGCCTGAGTAGTTTCAACTCGACACCTCTTGCTCTTGATTTACCAACTGCTGGTTGCTGGGAAGGGGACCCTTGACCTGTCCTGCTGTGGGAAAGACCTCAGAGTCCCTTGGACTAAGGGGAAACAGCAGGAGGAAATATTCCTGCAGTGGGGAACAGCACAGGGAGTTTGGGCATTTGGGTCCATTTACATGTGAAATACTTTAACAGTCCTGAAAATATGGTGGTAGATGCTGCCTGCAGTCCTGAGGAGTGTATTTAAAGCTAACTCTTAACAGAAGAGAATGCTGCTTTCTGGTACCTAAGTATACTTCAGAAATATGTCCCCAAGTGGTCAGTCTGCCCTTTCTTTAAAGTGGTCTCCTTGAACCTTCTGTTGAAAATGAAATATTCTGTAATATGGGAAGACAGAAGGAAAGCCTTTGTGTTCCCTGTACAAAGAATGACCTTATTCCTTTTACTTCTGTATAAGCTCCTGCCATGAGCTTTGTATTCCCTAAAAACTATGAACTTGTGTGCACCCCTCTGGCCTGCATGGTCCTGAGCTGGGAATTGAGCTTATTTCTTGCTCCTGAGTTTTACTACTAAAGGATATAAAATGAACCTTCACTGAAGTGGAGCCAAATGCTTTTCAGCTTCTATCACCCCCATGAGTTTAGATGTTGCAAGTTTGTTGATAGTTAAGTTCATTACTTACTGTCTTTGCACAGAGCCCTCTTAGTACTACTTAAACTTAAGCATGTTGTATAATGGATTTTGTTTTACTGCATGGTGGCAATAGAAGTTATCAGATATAGAAAGGTGGCAAATATTCTTATTCTGGATATTTGCTGGGATTAGTTTATTTTGATTTATGCTCTGCATCAGTTGTATTGCACTCTTGCCAGTGTCGAGAGATTGCGTGTGAAGAGCAGGAATGCTGTGTAGTACAAAAAGCAAATGTCAGGAGGCAAAGGAATGGAGCCTGAGCTATTTTGTACAATCACCTGATGAAGTCATGCTGCGTTAAAGAAGTTTCCTTCCTTATCAATTATTCAGTCCTTCAGTAGGCAAGAATCAAATGGGCTTCCTAAGCAGAGCTGCAGCACTACCATTTCTCTGCTAAACCATCCCCAGCTCCAGGATGGCTGCAGGCACCTCATGGCTTTCTGGTGGTGTCATGTTTTGTGCAGGCAGATGTGGGATTGCTGAGGTGGGAAAGCACTGACTGGCAAATGCCACTCCTCAAAATTGTTGTGAATGGTGCAGTATGGCTCCATCCTGGAAAGCTCAGGTTATTCATGAAACCCACATCTGAGTCCTACTTCTAAAGCAGGAAAAGTGAGGAGGCCTGTACCTGCCTCTTTCACAACCAAGTGCTGTGAATAGCCAGTCTTCTGAATGACCCCAGTAAAATCTACTCTCCATTAAAGACACTCTAGAGGCTTTCACATGCATCACAAGCATCTGCTACTCCGTTCAAACCTCTCCATCCTTCCTTTTTATAGATATTTGATGGCACAACCATTCTTTCTCACTGTTGAGGACAGCAAAAAGAGCAACACCGGGCTTGTCTACCAGCCTCGATTTCTCACCCAACAGATTTTCTGAGTTCTGATAAATATTGGATGCGAAACTAGAACAAGCTCCCTTCACTCCTGTTCCTTCCAAAGATGCTATGTCTGCCAGTATCCCTTCAGGGACGCTGTGTCTTCACCAGCACCCAGCAGGGGCTTGTGAGAAGTCTGAGTCTGCAAGAGTACAAAAATTCATTTTATAGTAGATTCCAAGGGGCAGAAGAAC
Source organism: Lorius lory (assembly GCA_025629905.1). Classification (NCBI taxonomy): domain Eukaryota; kingdom Metazoa; phylum Chordata; class Aves; order Psittaciformes; family Psittaculidae; genus Lorius; species Lorius lory. The sequence continues at coordinate 10,320 of JAOSLQ010001543.1, read as the reverse complement.
TCAAAGAAACATTAGTTTGAAAACAATGGCATTGAAGTAGCTAAACCCTCTATAGCATCCAAATGAGGGATTGCTATAGACAGTGCTGTTTAGATCACATCGGTGTCTTGCTCTGGTTCCCATTCATCCATATCTATTAGTACTAGAGCCATAACATAAATCATAGCACTTCACAGGCTGCAATAAACACATTACCTGAGCAGAAACTAGAACAGTGGGGTGGGCCATTACTGAAGATAAATTATCAAGCTCTACTAGTAAGTGCTAAGGCTTCTAAATCACAAGGGTATTTTCTCAGTCAACATTTGAAAGGTAAAATTAAAGTCTTTCCAAAGACTTCATTTAAAACAATCTCTGTTGCTGCTGCTGAACTCTTGCCTATAGTTGCAAACCTCCATCTAAACTTGAGTCAACCCACCCACCAGGAACGGAGGCTGAAGCTGGAGCCCTGCTGAGCCTGAAATAGGGATGTGCTGCGACACAGATACAGGCTGTAATTCACGTTAGCACAGCTCATCAGATGCTAATTCACCCATTCGCTACTGCTGATCACATCACTCTGGGAGAGTGGGTTTGCAGCCTGGTCACCCCCGTATGAACTAGATTTAACTTCAGCTGAATGACTTGAGGTAATTGTTTAAGTGAAAAATGGAAAAAGAAGGGAAGGAACAGGCTTGTGCTTTTCAGGTAAGAGAGGATTTATCCTTCTGGAAGGGAAGTTATGCGTATGCGTGGATGTGTGCTTCCAGCAAGAAATAGGTCTGTAATCTCTTACTGAAATGCAGCAACAATGCACCATGTACTTATCACACGATTACAGTCATAAAGAGGAGGTGGAGGAGAGGGCTTGAAAGAATATGGCAGTGATGGACTGGGGATGGAAATAGATGCTGCTTGTGGACCTGCTGCACAACCGTGTAGAGCCTATTCATTGCTAGAGACAGAAAATAGAGCTGAAGTATCTCAGGTATTGTGTAAAAAATGAAGTCTAACAAGGAAGATAACATCCCACCAAATTAACCCATCGGGAGCTATAAAAAATACAGCTTTTGTGTCATAACAAATGCATCAATATCCCCAAAAGGTAAAGAAACAGAAAAATAGGCATAATGGCTGTAGGAGTCCTTCACAACTATGCCCTTTGTGCTGTGCTCCTGTGATAGGCCAGAGGGTGGGTGCATTGCCTTGGGGCAGGTTTGGGTGGTTCCAGGTCTGACACAGCAAATGATGAGGCTGTTGCCTTTATCTCTGTGTGTGTTGTAATGGGAAAGGGAATGGGAGCTGCTGCATGGGGATGCTCCTGGGGAGCAGCAGACCATAAATACCAGGTCCCTGTGGCAGAGGTTACACAATGAGGCGTCTATCTCCAGGCAGATGCTTTCTATCTCTTGTACTAGTGAGTGATTTCTGAGCAAGACCCTCGGTGAAGCTCTTGTCTGACCAAAGAAAACTCAAAGCATTGAGGCAGGAAAAGCACCTCTATTAATTCTAAAGAGGTTTGCTTGGCAGGTGCTCTCTGAAGTGTGGGGTTGTCCTGTTCAATAGGGGTACTCCTTGGTGGTGTTTGAAGACTTGGTTCCTTAAATTCTGTCTTAAACGGTTCACAGTGTCCCTGCTCATTCCAGGGGGTTGGACTAAATGACCTTTGAAGGTCTCTTCTAACCCAAACTGTTCTATGGTTTTATGAACTTGTTCATATAACACTGTCTTTGGCTACAATGGACGCATCATGCTTTGCTTTCTTTGTTTCTGTATCATCTCCTTAACTGAATTTCACGAAGGAGAATCCCCCCCTTTCCATGAGGTGCTTTGTGCCATCCTAACGCAGGTAAACCTGTAATTGCAGGACACCAGAAAGTGAGTCATGTAGTTTCTCAAGAGAAAAAGCATCATTTGAAATACTGCTTAGACACAACAGCAAAGGCTGGTGGCGGCTTTAACTTCACATCTGGTTCAACCCACGCTGAAAAATAGAGGCCTTTTGGAGGTCACAGCAAAATAATTCTCCTATTGCAGTGAGGAAATAGACCTTTGACTAATGTGGCATTTCTTTGTTCATTTAAGTCACCGAAAGCTCCCCTTCCTGAAAGGTTGCTCAAGAGAAGTCAAAACATTGTTCCTCTTTCCTCTAAATAAATGCTGTGGCTTTTGACAGCCTTCGTGGAGCTAACTTTAAATTTATTCTTTGTATACCCAGTTTATCAAATGGGGTTAGAAACATCATTTTAGAACAATGTTTTGCTGCTCTCAAAACATTGGGTGTAAATAATACTTCCTCAAGCATTTCATTTAGACTTTGGCTTGTGGATCCAGACTTCTGAAACCCATCTCTGTGGTTTTAATATACATTCCTCTGACTGGCCTAAATTACCTTTCTCTTGTGGAGCCTTTCTTTGTCTGAGACAGTAGAAACTTGTGATGAATGCAAGAAGAGTTTCTTGGCTCTGGTCCCCGTTTTGGTGTTGTACAGCCCAGGAAACCAAGGCCGTGACTCTCTTCTCCAGGGCTCTGCTCCCTGACTGATAGCAGAGGGATTGCTGCTCTTCAGATTGTTCGAGCTTGGCTGTGTACTAAAGACCTACATTAAATATTCCTCTGGCTCTTAAAATTGTGGAAGATACAATGCTTGCTGCGTGCCACAATGATGCAGTGTTCAATGCATCTGACACTGGAAAAACCAGTAAACTGAGCTGACTCATGAACAATTTCTGTATTAATCATGCCTCTCTGATTTTGCTTGTGTTTGTTCCTTTTTGCTACCTAAATAATGTTAAAACACATTTATGAGTTTTCTCCCCAGAAGCAGTATATTCTCTTGACACTTTAATGTATTCTGAGCTAAAATTGTCCTTGTGCTCCAGCAGCAGGGTAGGACTGGGCTGCTGTTGGGAATCTCTTGAGCCTGGAGGCTGTCTGAGGGGACAGGTCTTGGAGAACACAGTTTCCACGAAGGAAACACTGACCATGTGGGATGTGGGGCTGCTGGAGCGAGTCCAGACAAGGCCATGAAGACGCTGCAAGGGCTGGAGCAGCTCTGCTCTGGAGCCTCCATGGCAGGCGTTGGAACTGGATGAGCTTTAAGGTCCTTTCCAACCCAAACTGTTGTGTGATGATTCTGTGACATCCTATGTTCCATATTTCATATGGAGGAGGGTATACAGGTTTTCCAAGTTAGTGGGAATTGATTTCTTTCATACAGTAATCCAGCAGATGCTAATATCTTTGTGATGGACCTTAGGCACTAGAGGTGTCAAGGATAGTTCAGGACTGGATTTTCATACTGTCTACAATACACTGTCCCAGCTGTTCCCACATTGGGGCACATTGATAGTGCTGAGCCTGCTCTGGACCAGTGCATCTCCAACAGCATCACAAATCTTGCTGGTATAGCTGTGCCCTTGCTGTGTCTGCATTAGGCAGTGAGGTGGCTTGAAATAACAGGGCACATTGGGATTTCCATCAGGAAACTCGAGTTTCTTAAAGGAAAGAAGTTTTAAAAGTGAAGGGTAAGTATCTGAAGTGCTTTAGTGTCAGACCACTTATCTCGAGGCAGCTTCCTGCAAGCTTCTCTCTATGTGTCCTTCACGGTAGTATTTCTCTTGGTGAGGTTTGTTCCTGGCAGTGTTGACTAACTCAGTGGACAGGAACAGCCTGTAATCTGCTGGCTCTGTGGGATGGGGCTTAACTGCCCCTTGCAGGCATTTGCTTTCATTCACTTTGTCAGAAGCACATTTGATGCAAACAGCAACAGGAAGTTGTTTCAGGGAGGTGCAGCACTGATCTATAAATCCAGCTTCTCCCACCTCCTGAGTTTGTAAGCCTGTGTCTGCCTTCACCTTAATTTTACCCTAAATGAAGGAAAAAACCCAAATCTATTGAGAGGGACTTTTTGCAGGGGCACGTAGTGACAGGCTTGGAGCAAGCTGCTCTAGTGGAAGGTGTCCCTGTCTGTGACTGGGGGCTGGACCTGGATGAGCTTTAAGGGCCCTTCCCACACAAACCAGGCTGGGATTCGATGAAAATAAGACTATGGAAGTACAGTGCCAAATAATGTGAAAATTCCCTACGGCACAAGGGACAGATCCTGCTGTCAACTTACCCCCTCTAGGCTGAAGTCTCTGGGCCTGCATTGTCTTTGGTTCATCAGTGAGATGTTGCTGACGTCTCAGCTGTCGCCAGAACAGCAACAGCTTGGATTTATAAGGGGGAAGGATGAAATACCTCAAACTGGACTCGCCAAAGAAGTCACACCTCAGTGCAGCCCAGAAGGAGGGTGTTTTATGTAGGCACCCTGACAGGGACAGGAGATGTGTTTGAGACTGAGGGAAGTTGTTGGATTGTCACCATCTGCGTCCCCCTGCTCCTGGGATGCAGAGCCGAGTATGTGGCGTGCAGACACTTGGTGTTCTCCACCTCCCTGACTGTGTTCAGCCTTCTGCTATAACTTCAGAAGTTTCCTTTCCTGGCTGCTTGCAAGAATGGGATCAAACTTTGAGGCTTTATTCTTTTAGCCCAGAAAGATATAAAATCTCCTCCTCTTTATATCTCCTATAAACTTGCCACCTTCCTGTAGTAACTGGCTGGTAAAACTCAGGCAATCTTTGTTTGCTGCTGCTGGTGTACTTTTGCCATCACCATTTCATTGAAACAAATGGAAAGAAGTAAAGAAGCATGGAAGCACTTCAGGAAAAGCAGTGCAGTTATGAAGTCAATGCAGTGAGCTGTATCTGTCAGTGTTTTGGAGGAGTGAGCTGACCATCACTGTGATGTGATGCTGGAGAGCAGCCATGTGTAGGTACTTCTGTGGTTCGCTGGGTCTCAGAGTTCCTTCTCTGGCTTTGGATACATCTGCAGCCTGTGCTGTTCCAGCCAGCTTGGAATCAATAACTCCTGCTGCTGTCTCACCTTTATTGCTGCCGCTTCACTGGCAGGGGATTGTTTGGTTGCTCTGTTTTGATCACCTGGTGTCGGTGTTCCTGGAAGGTTTGATGTTCCATTAATATTGACAACCTTTCTTCCCCTTTGCATTTTCCCTGTTGCCTACTTGAGAGGTTACATTGGCTTTCCAGCATCTGCGTCTTCCCATCTGGTGTGCTGATCCTTGGGCAGCACAGCTGTTACAGAGCAAACAGCTATTTGAGGCTTCAGCTCTTAGTGACGGTCAATTTTTCAGTTACTCAAGCTCATCCTCCATCCTGTGCCACTGCAATTACTCCAGGTTTCAACCCCCCTTCTATTTATTTTAATGAGAAATTAATGTAATATTTAAAATCCCCTTTTCCTTTTCCTGTTGGTTAAGAAAGTGCAGGGTTGCAGGCTCTCTAGTATGAGCATTGAGAGTCAGCTGTGTGCTCCAACCTTGCCTGGGGACCAAGATGTTTTAACAGAGCCAAGCAGAGTTCTATTTGTCCTGCAAGACCTTAGCTAGTGTGATGGGGTAAGAGGAAATGACTGTGCTGAAGATGGCACGTTTGCTTGATGGCGAGAGGGGAGAGCATCTAATATAGAGACAGAATGTCAAAAGCTGGGAACACTTGGGGTAAATAAACGCTGGAAAAGAAGTGTCTTTAACCTATTATTTTTCAAAAGTATGGAAGTGCTTACTTTTAATATGCCTTGGAAACCGTATCTAAAGTTTGGCAAACTTTGGGAGGGGGGAAATCATGGAATCTCGGACTTGTTTGTGTAGGAAGGGATCTTAAAGCTCCTCCAGCTCCAACCCCTGCCACGGGCAGGGACCCCTTCCACTGGAGCAGCTTGCTCCAA
>JAOSLQ010001542.1:0-28759 GCA_025629905.1 Lorius lory | reverse complement strand
GTCCCGCTCCACCTCACCCGTGAGGGCTGAGGGGAGTCCTCCGGAGATGGGGTGTGAGGGGGGCCGGGGCCGGTGCTGGGTCCGGGAAGGGGCGCAGGAAGCAGGGTCGTCATGAAGGGTGTGTGCGGGCCAGCGCTGCGGGCGAGGGGAAGCGCACGGAGCGGTGGCTCCGCGGTGCTGCTTGGTCGGTGTGCTGAGCGGAGCTGTGGCGCGCCTGGCTTCCCCCGGGTCCCTGCAAAAGCAATCCGGGATAACTGGATAGCTTGAAATTCCTCAGTGCCTGTCTTGGGGGTGGTTTAGGTTTCTTGCGTTTATGTTGTAACAAATGGTTTGGGAAGGACTTTGCAGTCACCGTGGCGTGTCCCTGGCGTTTTGGCGAACGCTGAGTAGCGTGCTCCCCTCTTGAGGGGTACAAGCTTAGTAGAAGTTGGGATACTCTTATTAGAGGACAGTACCAGCCAACAAACCTGCAGTCAGAAGTCGGGGTTGTTGGCAGTGAGATCACCTGGGTGCCTAATCGCGGCTGCAGAGCTCCCTGGAGGCCTGCCTGAACTAGCCAGAGGGTCCTGAGGGAGTGGGGAAGGCTTAATGCAGGGCTGGAAATGTGGATCTGCTGCCTGTGGAGCTCTGGAAGGAGACCTGGGCAGCAGACATGCAGGGGGGTTCCAGTGGGTAGGAATACAGGCTTGTATGCTGTCCTGTGTGCAGAGCTGTTTCATCTTGGCCAGTTTCACCTTAGGTGCCTTCTGGGCACTGCTGCCTCAGGGTAGCCCTTGCTGTTGGATAATTGAAGAAATACTGCTGTTCTTCCCACACAAGCTGTCATGGGATGATAAATGGTAATATTTTCTGTGGAAAAGGCGAAGGTGACCTGGAAGTATGGACTTCAGTGCCTTTGTGCTTTTCATTTAACAAATTCCCATAGTTCTTATCAGAAGCTGACCAGAGTTTGCTAATGGTTGCCAGATCGTCTAATACTCCATCTCCTTTGAGAAGGAGAGATGGAGCTGCACCCCGTGTTGCCCAGTATTCCATGGGAGATCTGGGCTAAAGCTGGAAGCCTGATCCAGTTCCTCAGCTCTAGTGTGCATGGCAACTAAATAATTGTTTGCTAACAAAGCGATTAAAATAATTTAGGCTCATGTAAATGTACCAAAAAAGCATGAGCGTGGGGATGGTGAGACGATAAGACAGAAGTAGTTCCTGTACCAAGTACCATTTGTGTTTTGGAAGGCATACAAAGTGGAAAGGAATCTCTTCTTTCCCCCCCTTTTTTTCTTTTATTTTTTTTCCAGCCTGTGCATTCCTTTTTCCAAAGCTTTGTGCAGTCTATATTCCCTTTAAATAAGGACGCTCTTTGCCATGATTGATGTCAGCTGCTGTGTAGTAGCACAGCCAAGCACTTGAATACAAGAAATGGAATCTTAATTTTTAGACTCTACAGTTGTGCCAAGAATGACAAAGGCAAAGTGGGATATGTCATAAAATGTCAAAAAACTACTTTATGAGCTCAGTCAGAGTATTAGTGCTAAACCATGGAGCCGTAATGGTGCTAATCCTGTGGAAGTATTAAACAAAGGGATATCTCAGTAATTAGTGTCAGTGTGCAAATGGCACTGCTCAGCCACTCCAAGGAAGTTTCCTAAGCCTTTGCTTAGGAATGTGCCTAAGATGCCCCAATTTAGCTTAATAAACTAATCTTATTTTCCCACATGCCATAAATGGCCGTTTGCTTGTATTGGAAGAAGGTCTTGTAGCACCTACTTGGCAGCATGTCTGACTTGGGAACCGTGCACCCTGCCCTGCATCCCTAAAGCTGCTGGTCAGGCTGTTGGGACAGGAGGCTTGTTCTAGCAGCACCATCAGTATGGGTTGCTTGATTCAAGCTTAGGGAAGATGTTATTCAGGCTCTGAGATGTGATTTGTGAGTCTATTCTACCCTTCCTGGGGGGCATGAGGCCACAGCCAGACCTCCTTCCTCTGCACTGAGGTCTCTCCCACACGTTGGTGGGAGCCATGAGAGAAAGGGATCTTGAGGCAAAGTGCTCCTCTCTGCCTCCCTGTGTTGGCAGCTCTTCCAGTTCCTTTCTGTTGGCCAGGTCATGGTGGTGCTTCCAGTTCCTCTCTGTTGGCTGAGGGAGAACTGGAGGTTGGTAGTCCTCTGCTTCTGGCTCAGAGGGGTGAGTGGCAAAGCTGACTGAAGGGAGAAAGTTGTGGGCATGGTGTGGGGTCTCTTCTCACTGTTTGGCCAACAGAGGATTGCTTCTAAGGGTAACTGAAGGTGAGTTCTGCTGAGAGAAGCTCAGAAGCTCACAAATTCCTTCCTTCCCTTTCTCCCTGATAGCTGACCCGTACCACAGTGTGGCTGGGGAGAATGGTGCTGCTGGTGGGGTAGGGTGGCAGGAGGGTCCTCTGGGCTTCCAGTGGGCAAAGCCATGGTCCTCACCCAGAAACCCTGTTTGAAACATGGGTCATTAAGGAGCAGTGGGGGTAATGAGGCCTGAGCAGCTCTGGTGGGTTAGTTCTCACTGAGACAATAAACCTCTCTCTGGCTGCTGTTGGGCTCTGGACTTGTGAGAGGTGCTTCTCTGGTGGTGAACTGCAGGAGAGCAAACCTGTGTTGACAAGCAGTCACAAGTTGAGGGTGGTTCAGTGATGCCTGAGAGATGTGCCTTCAATAAACACTGCTGTATTAGCTTCTGGTGGTGGTGGTGGTGGCGGCAGGAGGAGGAAAGCCCCCGAGAAGCTGAAGGTGGCTGGCAGTGCTCTGCTTTGGTGCTGTGACCTGGGGCATTAATAGAAGGAGCTCCCAGCTGAGCTGAGGGGGAACTGCTGGGGTGATGGCAGCAGTGCAGGAAAGCTGGGGAGGGGGCAGACTGGCCTGAGATGGGACCGTTGCTGCTTCTGGCTTAATGTAGGAGACTGTTCCCAAGGCTGCAGTTTGACATAATGGGTAATGGTGCCTGTCCCACCCTCCTAGCCTTATGAGTGTTTATTGCAAGTAATGTAGGTGAGGGAGTTTTATTTTAAAGAAGCTGCATCTGCTTGAGTTTGGTTTGGTTCATATGCGTGCCTAGTAAAGGTGCAGTTCATGTAATAGCAGTGGAGTCCCCAGGAAATGATGCCCCTTACACTTATTTGAAGTGTAGGCTTGATCTTAAAGGAGTTCAGAATGTCCCTGCAGCCCTAATAAGTGGTTTTCCGCTGAAGTGAACTTTGGCTTGTACCACATCCCAAATGATACGCCCTGCAGTAAAACAAAATGCCGTTGTTGGCACAATTGGTTTGCTTCCATCAGACAAGAGGCCCAGCATTAATGAAGCATAGCAACCAAAATTGTATCCAATTTGGGGGGGCGTTTGTACAAGGTACAGTAAAGCCCTTGTGCATGAAACTGTAATTTGTGCATATCCAATTTATGTAACTTCCAAAACCCTGGGCAGGGACAGGAGGACACGTCTCTTGAAGACCGTGTCTCTGTTTTTCTTGCTGTTAAGCAGCAGCCTCTGTTCCTCTTGCCAGTCCATCTGCTGTTACAAATAGCCGTGGAGAGCCTGCCTAAGCCTTTAAGCCTGGTCTGGGATCATAAGGGCTGAGAAGTGGGTCTGACCACAAAAACTCCTCACACGGTGGAAGGTTGTGTTTTCAAACAGCTGGTGAAATCGCAGGCGTTGTGCTCTGGTACACAGGCTTCACAGGCCTGCTCTGAAGGAGCCTGTAACCCCAGCTGTCCTTCCGCTGGGGCAGTGAAGGGCACCGTGGCTAACAGAGCTCTCCCTTTCTCCGCCCCGCCAGGCACACAGAGCCACGATGCCGAACTGGGGAGGTGGCAACAAGTGCGGCGCCTGCGGCCGCATCGTCTACCACGCTGAGGAGGTGCAGTGCGACGGCAGGAGCTTCCACCGGTGCTGCTTCCTCTGCAGTAAGTACTGCCCTCTCCTGGGGGTCACTGCAGCACGGTGTTGCTCTGCAGGAGACATCCCAGGCTCAGCTGGTACCTGTGACACACAGTGGATGGCATGGCCAGAGATGGCTTTGTCCATCATGTGTTGGGTTTGACGCCTGCTTCACCATGTGCTTCCTGGGCTGGGCAATACCAAATGGAGAGTCTGTCTCCTGGAGAGAGTTTACCCTACATGTCCAGTGCGGGAGATGCACCTCCAAAACCAGAGCACATTGTGCTTTTCTCCTGCATGCCCCCTTCCCAGCCTTCTCCTTGGGAGTCTAAGGGGTGTAGGATAGAAACCTGGCATAAGTATTGCTTAAGCAGAGGAGAAAGCCCCATGGCAGAGCTCTATTTGCACTGATCTCAGCTCAGCTGGACTTCTCCTGGAGGTCCTGGGGCTGGCAGCAGTTGAGGGAACAGTTATCACAGCCCTGCCCTGAAGCCCCACACAGAGCAGGACACCAGCATGCTTGAGCACAGCCAAGCTGTCGATGCTTTAGCACAGCCAAAAGCCTAGACTTTATTGGCACAGGGGCCTGTGGTTTATTTCAGATGAAAGGAGTCCAGAGCGTTATTTTCCAGTCCAGCCAACACACCCAGTGAGGCATTGAAAATCACTCTCTGCTGAAAAGTTCTCTGCTTAGATGGAGGGAACAAAAGGTTGCTGTGAATCTGAGGGTCCTGCTTAGCAAACAGACAGCCTGGCTGTCTGAATCAGAGAATTATACCTGACTACAAACGGTTTTGTCCCACTTGCTGGTGTTTCAATACCTGTGGGCACAGCCAGGGTTTTAACCCTCTTCACATGGGCAGCAGTTACCACTGGCTCTTTCAAAGTAGTGTGCTATAGTGTGCAGCATAACACCAGCTCACTGTGCTGGCATGTGAGCCTCGGCACACCTACGCTCCTTAGCTCTACAGCAGTCACAAAAACAAGATTAGATGTCTCGGCTGCCTCATTTTCAGCCTTTTATGGGAGTTTCTATTAAAAGAAACCTGGAACTTAGAATCAAACAATGGCTCTAGTGTGTCTGAGTATTTGCTTTTCCTTAGTGCACAGTTCTGGTGGGGTTAAAGTCTGTAGGTTTAACAAACATGCATTAGTTGATTTACTTATTGGATATTAGCATCTTATAAAAAGAACTTTGGAGCTAATGAAAGCCATAAGCAAAGGTCACCCTGTGTTTTGAAGACCTTAAAATTCTTTTTAAACAAAAAAATTCACAAGGCTTTTTCTATTTTTTTCTCTCCAAATTCTTTATCACGGGCATAATACTGTTGCAGACGGAAAGAGCGTGCCAGCTGGGATACAAAAGAAGGTTTAAGAAGGAAACAGTTCTGCCTTCTATTGTAACCTTGAGCAGAGAACTTGCATTGTGCTGAAGGTCAATGTAGGAATACCAGAAAAGCACAGCCCCTCCGGTGACAGCTGTGAAATGGCCCCAGCTCTGCCCCAAACCAGCACTGAGGCAGGGAAAACCTTGAAGGTTGTTTTCTCTCCCAGCCCCACCCTGGCCAGAAGGGCAGGACAGGGACTTTTCTGCACTGGTAGATTCCTGCTTTATGCCGCATGGCATCTGTCAAGGGGAACTGCTGACTGCACTATCCTGGTTTCTGAGCAGCCCCATTCATCAAACCACAGCAGGTTTCCAAGCTTTAAATGTCATGGCCATGAAGAGGTGGGAGGGAACAGAGCCCTTTATAGAGCTAAGCATAATTCACTCATTCAAACAGCAACCTGCTCCCTCTAATCTCTGGCAGTCCCAAGAATTGTGGACTAGGAAACCTGTAATACCACTTCTCACTTGATTTTTGGCTTACTACATGTGCTGATGGAAATGGCCCCTTAAGGCAGTTTAACTTTTTGGCTTTTTCCTCCAGTGGTCTGTCGGAAAAACTTGGACAGCACAACTGTAGCGATTCATGATGCTGAAGTTTACTGCAAGTCTTGCTATGGAAAAAAGTATGGACCAAAAGGTTATGGATACGGCCAAGGGGCAGGAACGCTGAACATGGATAGGGGAGAGAGACTAGGCATCAAGCCTGAGAGGTGAGTTGGAGAGGGTGTGATCCTTCTCTCCAGTACTGCTTTCAGAGGAGTCTTTCAGGCTGGGTTTTGTTAAGGACCAGAGAATCACAGAATGGTTTGGGTTGGAAGGGACCTTTTAAAGGTCATCCAGTTCCAACCCCTCTACCATGGGCAGTAACACCTTCCACTAGGCCAGGTTGCTCAAAGGCCCATTCAGTCTGACCTTGAACACTGCCAGGGATGGGGCAGCCACAACATCTCTGGGCAACCTGTGCCAGTGCCTCACCACCCTCACAGGGAATAACTTCTTCCTAATATCCAATCTTAATCTACCCTTTTTCAGGTTAAAGCCATTCCCCCTTGTCCTGTCACTTCATGCCCTTGTAAAAAGTCCCTCTCCAGATTTCTTGTAACCCCTTTAGGCACTGGAAGCTGCTCTAAGGTCTCCCTGGAGCCTTCTCTTCTCCAGGCTGAACAACCCCAACTCTCTCAGTCTGTCTCAGTAGGAGAGGTGCTACAGCCCTCTGACCACCTTTGTGGCTTCGAGACTCTGGGTCTCAAGTTGCTCTCCTGAATAAGCTGCAAATGCAAGTGTTCAGCGGGTTGGTGCAGGGTGGTTTCAGAGCTGAGAATCTGGGGCTACAAGAAGAATGAATTTTTAATTGGCAAATGAAAAACCATTTGTGCTTAATTATAGCTAAAACCCCTACTAAATAGTAAACATTCCTAGTTTGATTAAGTCCTTGCTGTGAAGCAAAGCATGTGGAAAGAAGCTGAGTTATGCCTCACGGCTTGCTTCGTGCCAAGTTCCCACATTAGTGCTTGATGTTTACATGGTGTATGCTCTCCAGCCAGGCTCAATGACCAGTTCAGGTTCCAGACAGGAATTTAACAGAGCTCTTTGTAGCTTACTGTCTGAGGGATTTATGTCCTCATACAGAATTCAGCACCTTTAGGGAAGTGAAAAGGGGAAGGCTCCTCAGAAAACTAGCTTTTACAGCTTCTTTTTATCATTTGAGGTAGGACCTTTCTCCCTTTGGATTTGTTTTGTTGGAGTTTTTTCCCCTAAGTTATCATTGTCCAGCCTTGATGGTAACTTATTGCTCCAGTTCTGCAGAAGTACTGTGTGCTGGATGCTGCTCTGTTAGTCTTAAGAAGAGCAAGAGGTCATTTAGGACAAGAGTAAAAACCACAACTGTCCCCTTTCTTTCAGCACGCCCTCTCCCCACCGACCCACAACAAATCCAAACACTTCAAAGTTCGCCCAGAAGTTCGGAGGGGCAGAGAAGTGCTCCAGGTGTGGTGATTCTGTGTATGCAGCTGAGAAAGTAATAGGAGCTGGAAAGGTAAGGAACTGGTGTGCCGTTTGTACCTGCTGCCAGGACTTTAAAGTGAGCTAGTCAGATGTGTCATGTGGGTTCCAGGAGGGAAGCAACTGCAGGGCAGAATTACCTTGAAATTGCATTTCTTAGTATTGGGAATAATAATTGGAATTTGATCAACTTAATTGAACAGAAAGCACTTGAAACGCAGGGTGCTGAGTGCTCACCTTGGGGTTCAGAGCTGAAGCTTCACTTATCATCTTGACTCAGAGACATGAAGTTGATTACACGAGTGCTCTCTTCCTGCAGGAGAGGGAACAGGCTTGTGGTGTGCAGCTCCTGATGGAGGCTGATGGGGATGTTCTCTGGAAATACCCTGTAAAGCTGTGTGTCAGTCTGCCAGGCACACTAACGGGAGCCAAGATCTGTTCTGAACTGATTAGAGCAAGCCCAAACCTTCCAAAATGCTGCCCAGAGTGGGATGCTCTTTGGAATAAGGGCCTTTGGGCCACTTGGGGAAATGTAGATGCTCTTGTCTGCTGCTGGTGAACTGATGTTTTTTACACCAGTCATCTATAAGCAATACAGATGTGGGCACCTCCAGATAATGCATTTTTTTACCAACTCTGGCATTCTTTGCATTTAAGATATCTTTTTTTTTCTTGTTATTTTTTCCCCTAGCCATGGCACAAAAACTGCTTCCGATGTGCCAAGTGTGGAAAAAGCCTAGAATCTACAACTCTAACTGAAAAAGAGGGAGAAATCTATTGTAAAGGTGAGGAAAGAAACAAATGCCATTTGTTTATGGTTCAAGGTAATGTTATAAGGATAACTGCTCAATTTATTCCTGGTATAAGAAATTTTCATGCTCTTGTCAAGATAGAAGTGTTCTAAAAGGCATAGGAATAGAGCTGATAAATGAAATATTACTGAAGCTGCTGGTGTAGTTTACATCTGCACCAAGGAAAACATTGCACACTGAGAAGTGCAAGAGCAGCCCCTGCCCTCTCCCTGGGTCAGGGAGCAGATCAGAGTAAGAAAACAAGCTAGCCAGCATCCTGCCATGCCTTCTTCCATGGCACTGTGATTTGATAACATGTGCCTTAACAGACACCTGATGAGCTGCTTTCACAGAGCAGGGTGGGAGCTACATGGTGGCTGAGTTCAGTTGTGGCAGTTACGCAGTTTGACAATGTTTTTAAGCATTGCTTCTGATGGGGATGTTCTGGTTACTGACGGGAAGCAGATGAGGTGCTTGTCCTATGCAGAGCTGTTGTTAATTACTGAGCCATCAGCTTCAGCTACTCCACATCCCTCTTCTCACAGGCTGCTACGCGAAGAACTTTGGCCCCAAGGGATTTGGGTACGGCCAGGGAGCGGGTGCCCTTGTTCACGCCCAGTGAGGAGGCACGGCTCAACACCCTTATGGCTCTGCTGAGATCCTGCTACAAGAACCAAGAGTTTCCTAAATGTTACTAACTACTGTGAAACAGCTACTAGTTACTGTAGTGCTTGGGCAGACATTCAGCAGATGATTATTAACGGTTTTTAAAAAGCACTGCTTTTTTCCTTGCTTTGTGTATCACACTGTAACACTTTTAATACTGAGTATCAATTTAATAAAGCTTTGCTTATTGATATATCCTAAAGCCAAGTGTCACCTTTTATGGCTGACAAAACATGTGAGGGGAGTGTTGTTGGGGTATGGGAGGGATGCAGATATGATACAGACTTGGTGCAGACCTTCACTGAAAGCTGGATGTATGTAATACTGGTTCTGTCCTTCAGAGGTGCATGGACTGGCCTTCACTATCATATAATGGTTTGGGTGGGAAGAGATCTTAAAGCCCATCCAGTCCCAACCCTCCTGCCATGGACAGAGCACCTTCCACTCGATGAGGTTGCTGAAAGCCACATCTAACCTGGCTTTGATTGGTAGTTGGTGTTGTGCACAGGGTTTAATGTACAGGAGCATTCTACCAAGACAGCTGCAGACTAATACCATCCCTATGCGGCCGCTGGCCAAGCTCTGGGCTATCACACCAAACTCAGGTTTAAGAGCAGCTTTTGCCCTTTTCTTGATAGTACTAGCACCCTTAGTTCCCTAAGGTGGAGGAGGAGGCTGGTGGAGGGTTTTAGCCTCTTGAGGCTCTGAGAAGGCAGCTGCAGTGCAGTAACAGAGCTGAGTAAAATTCTGTTTTAAACACTCTGGTAGAAAATGTGACTCGAATGAAAGTTGATGGGCAATGAGTAATAGCAATTAAACACATCAAATACAGTAGATCAATGCTGTGTGAACACACCACACGTGTTTCACCATGCTGGATGAAAGACATAATAATCAGAGACCTTGACTCTGCTAATGTAACTCTAGGAATTGCTGCTAATAAAGGTCTAAAATTAGGAAACTGTTTCCTTTGCCTCAGCCAGATCTTGCGCGGAAGGCTTACAGAAGAGCTTGGTTAGAGCAGCCAATGGCTAGAGCAGCTCCCGGTATCAGTCTCAAGTTTCCTCTGCTTCACCTGAAGCAGACCTTCACTGGTGTGCTCAGCCTCCTCTACTAAGCTACTTTTGCAAAGCTAATGGCTTCCTCTTGACTACAGTAGAAGAGGCACATGACATGGGCATTGATGCCTTCTAAAAGCACAAACCGTGCCTCAGAGGAGCATGTCTGGGCTCGAGCAGGCAACAGGCACTTGTAGGAGTGTCTTTCCATCCCTTCCAGTGAAGGGCTTCACTAGAGGCTAACCACATGTGGAGGGATGTGTGAGTACAATCGACCTGGTGGTGTGGGGTGGAGAGGGAGGCTCAGTTACAGCTCTCTTCCTGCCCAGCGGGAGTTAGTTAAAAGAAGAGAGATTTGAGACTGTCGGGTTGGGGATGCAGGCCGATAGCTTTGGAAGAGAAAGAACCTTGACAGAGTCAATTTATGAAGATACATTCAAGACTGGAAAGGTTGCAATAAAATCTTAAGCAAGTGTGTGAGCACAGTCTAAGGCAGAGCTTCAAGCAACATCCAGGATTGTGGTCTGAGGCAGTGCAAGCCAAAAACCTAATTAGAAAAATATGTACTAGTGAAAATCGCACACAAAGAGCATTTTGTACAGGTTACAAAGGAATGATATTGCTGTGAGGAAGAACAGCCAGCCTTCTCCAAATGTGTGTACAGTTCACAGCGAGGGAGACTGCAACTTAGAAAGAAAACCACAAGGCAGAAGCAGCACGGATTTCTGGTGGGAGAGACACAGCAAGGAACAGCACAGCCCAGCAAACCTGGGCAGAAGCTTGGTCCTGCTACTCACACTGATGATCCAATACTTTTGTCCTTAGAAACCCACAAAACCCGCAAAACTTTTCTTCTCTGATAGCTCTACAGCCATGCAGGAAGGGTTGATCCCCTCTGACTCTTACAGCCTGGACAAACACAGCTCTAACTTAAAAACCATATCCAGCTCCTAGCAGTCAAGGACATGGAAGACACTGACAGTATTCCTTTTCCATAGCCTTGTTACCTGATGGAAGTGCTTCCTCTTCTCAGGAAAAACATTATAAAAGGCTTGGGCAGCACTGTTCAATAAACAGAAACCAAAATAATGCTCTTGACACACTACTGAGTAGATGAGAGTGCTCCCCATTAGTTGTAGCTACTGTAGCGGATTTAAACCCAGCATGTTAGCAGAGTTGGCATGTGCGATTTACAGTGACAAAACCAGGCATCTAAAATATTGTTTACCTATAAAAAGTGCTTTATATTCTTCAGAAAATAAATTGTAGAAGTCATTTAAACTGCTGAAATACCAAGAGCCTTCCTTTCATTTCCTGGAGGGAGTCTGAGTGATAACTCATTGCTCCATACAGCTCTACATCCCAACAACTTAACAAAAGAAGAAATTAAGGAAAGAGAAAGCTTGCACCCATAAAAGCCAATATACCTTGTCAAGAGAAATGAGAACCCTACACTGAAGTGCTTTCACTTGGTTATTGTCAACCTTCCAGCTGCAGCAAAGCACTGATGAACAAAAGCTCAGCCCAGGCTGGAGCAGCGTTTTGAGTTCGTCTCAGTTTGGAGCCCTAGTTCCATGAGAGATGGGTTCTCAAAAGCACTTAAATCATCTGGAGATCTTCAGTAGCATATAGGGTTGGAGGCAATGTGAGTATGGCACAAAGTTCATGAGATTCTGCAAATAACTTCAACCTGGGTCATTTCTGCTGTTAAGGTGGATAAAAATCTAAGTGCAAGTGTTCACAAGTAGACACTGCTGTCATAGCAAAACCATCTAATTTTACTTAAGAGGCAGCTTACAGGAGGTGCAAGGGAGTGAACTCTAATCAAGCCATAATGAGGGTGCAGAGGGCAGGCTGCTTCCTAAACAAAACAAACCCAGCAACCAGCTTTCAAGCCATCAGAAGCCCACCCATACTGCAAGAGCAGCAGCTGCTCTGACAGAGAACTGCAGATTCCTGATGGAGAGCAGCAGAACAGAATGTCTTCTTTAAGGTACCTTCCCTGATCTTTCCCTAACAAGTCAAAGGGTGTCAGCCTCACCAGAACCATTGCTTGGGGAAGAGGAGGACAGCACCAAGAAGTCTCAATGCCAGTTTTGAACCCAGGAGAAAACACTTTTCTATCCCAATTAGGTGTGCTCTTGAGTCCTAGCCTTAATACTTTAATGGCTACTGCTGGTTATAAATACACTGACTAAATTCTGGCTTGGATGGTTTCCTTGTTTCTACTCAAAACCTAACCTTTAGCACAGAGCAGAAGAGTCAAGGCATTCCGTCTCCTGCAAGTGCCACCTAGAAGCACACATCTTGGTCACAACTCCTAGCCCCATGCCTATGTCTTGTTTACCCTTAGAATACCTCAACTGTTATTTATCCAATAGGCACATCTGGCCACCTGAACTGTTTCCTAGAAGGAATTCTCCATTAAGAAACCTTACCTTGTCAGCCTGCTTTGCTCAAAAGAGAGGAGTATCTAATAAGTGAGTGGTAATTCTAATTGGTAGTGCAAAAGGTGTACTTCACCAAAACCCACTGTAGTAGTTCACAGGATTTCCCATCAGCACAGAATTGGGTGCATGCTATCTTTAAGACACCTGCAAAAGAAAGACCTTACTACAATGAGATGCAAGACAGCAGCTATTTTCTCATGGTACGGCTTCTGAAACTGGACACAGACACCACTCTGTGAAATCACATCCCCAGTCAAAGACAAACACTGCATCTAAGAGTCAATATTTATTTGATTAATAACTTACAAAATTTAACAGATTTAATTTATGTAAGGAGAGCTAATTTATTAAACATTTTACAGATTTTTTTTGTTCACAATGTAATACATCAAGATCTTGACAGTATTAAAATAATACTTGGCACAGTTATAAATAAAGAATATACAAAAAAATCCATAGCTTAAAATGTAGTGATGCTGTTTTACACATTAATTGGAAAAACAAAACAATATCTGGTGGACATCAAAGAATACAGAAACCTGCAAAGAAACAGCACATGTTTAGGGCCAAGACAAAATTCCCATTTATTCTACCTATGTCAGATTAAGTTGGTCTGATCTGCTGTTGGTCTGGATCAGCTTTGTTAGGTTTCAGAAGCAATGCAGTTTTGGTTCAACAGATGAATTGTATGTTTGATAACTTGACAGGAAAATGCTGCATAGTTGGCTCCCCCCTGCTTGATTTTACGGTTTCACATCAAACCATTCAGCATTACTCAAGACAAATCACATTTTGCACTGGAAACTCTGTACATCCTAAATCCAGATATGCAAGTTAATTTTCACAGCTACCCACTACTGCTCAGATTCTGCAGGTCTCAACAGAACTGTCACCAGAGAGCTATTAACAAGTACATAGTGCAGAACCCACTACATACTACCAAAGATCACCTCTTCTTTTACAAACATTTGTCATGGCAGTTAATGCTACTGGGCAACTAAACCCAGAACTTGCATCACGTACTGAACTGCTCTTCTGGTGCTAGGCAATAGTCAATAAAGTGGATGGAAGTTCTTCAAGTCAACCGACCCCTAACAGGAATGTGGGAATGAAAACCAAACCCAAACCCCTACTGAAGAAATATGTAGAACATTACTGGTGATTAAAACAACATTGGAAAGTCTTTATGCTTTTTCCAAGTAGAAAAAAATGTGAATAACTGATGTCAACTGTTTTCATTGAAACAGAACGTGTCTTCATTAGGACTGCAAGTTTTGTCTGACAAAACCAGCAACAGCTTCTTGCCACGCTCCAGCCAAACCCCTCCCATTAAAACTGTATCCAAGACAACGCTGATTTTTCCAGTATTAAACATTCCAGTACTCTAATGCTGCACTTCTGTAAATCCTGATATCTGGTACTTGCAAACTAAGTGTGTGTCTTGAGGTCAATGAACAACTACAGAAAAAATGTTTACTTGCAAATACTGAACATCAACTATTTACAGTTTCACTGCTCCTCTTACTAAGGCAAGGGCCGGGAATACCACTAGACTGCTTTATTACCTGTAATCTGCATATTACAGAAAACGCTAATTTTGCCAAGCATCAAACATGCAGTGAATTTGCAGGGCATAATGCCTATTAACAGCAATATTGAACATCACTAAAAGCTCATTAGATATCTTCCTACACTTTTTTTGGTTGAATAAAATGAAAATGAGCAGCTTTAAATACACTAAACACACACTCACAGAGAGAAAACTATTTGATAAATTATTTATATACAGATACACATTCTTTACACTGGTCTCAGACATCTGCTTTCAGGTGCCTCCCCAAACTCCCCTCACAGGTTTCTCGAACCACTGGGTTGCTACAGCACTTAGAAGAGAACTAACCTGATTCTCAGTCTCTCTGTAAACAATAGTTAAGGAAGCAGTGAACAATTCACTATGAGTTTATGAAAACACCATAACAAAAATCAGTGCATCACATTCAAGAAAAGCCCCTTTGGAATGCAATTTCAGATCATTCCTTACCTTCCAAACATATCTGTAGCATGAGAACTTAAAAAAAGGAAATTATGGGTGATCTCCATGTGCAAATACACCATCTTCTTCAGAACATTGTGTTACATTTTCTGTGTGCGTGTGCTATCACAGGGAACTTTCCTTTGTTAAAGTTTGGATTCCATTATTTCACATCCAAACAAAATCAGCATTACAAGCAACTCTGGATTCTTCTTCTGCAGTTGCATCCAATTTAAAGCTGTCTTGTCTTTTTACAACTCAGATTCTTCCTTTCACATCTGTGGTTTCCCCCATGCAATGTCTCTTCCAACATGTCTCCAATTTCACTACACTGGTACTGTGTGAGGACCAAACCTAATATTAAAACATCACTAGTTCGTATGTTATACAGTTACTTCAAAGATAATGATTTTTTTCCACTTTTTTTCCTGCACATTATATATTGTAATCTAGTTTTACAGGTGTATCATGCATTTATGCAGGGCTTTAACTTTGACAGAAGTGCTTTCTTTATTTATTTCAGACTATATAACCTCAGAACAGGGTTATTACAAGTATTCAGTTGTACCAGTAACTGGTGGCAAAAAACAGTCACCAAAACACACGGGCAATGTATTTTTGTTTCAGCATTATCTGACGTGCCCTATTGCTATAACTTAACACATTACGGGGATTCCCACCACATGATGTTGGTAACAGTATTGAAAAGCACATTTCTCAAGGTACATAATACTACCAAAAACCTGTATTAAAAATATCACATTACAGGAACTACAACATAGTGATCAGTGAACTCTGCATCATGAAATTTATTTTATGTTCTAGATTCTTGTTTCAGTGGAATTACTTGTATTGGGAAATATTTTTTTCTGCTCAGCACAATGTAACTACTTATGTCAATACTTCAATAATCTCATGCTCCATTGTGAAAGACCTTAAATAAAAAACCCAACAACAAATACTGTGAATATGCTGTCGTGAATAATTCTCATGTTAAGAACTGTTAAAATCCCTTTTTGATCTTCCTCCTCTTCCTTATCAGGTTTGGCAGTTTATTCTGTCCACTTTTACGTTTGTTAATAAAATTCTGATGAAGAGAAGGTACCTTATGATTCATCATCAGCCCTACACATAGCATGCTACTCTTCAAGGGATGCAGATTCGAGAGAGAGAGAAAATTTTTCAGGCACCACTCAAATATGATATGCTCACAGGACAAAGGTGGTGCTACACTAGCTGGTAGCCTGATCCTGAAGTCTGGTCATATTCTATTGTATACTGCCTCGTCCAGTCCACGATAACAGGCCGAAATAGACCACAGCATCTGAATTCAAAGAAGTCTATAATGTTCCTTATACATCCATGGCTAAAAACAGAACAAAACAAAAACGTTAGTAAGCAACATCATAGCTTATCCAAAGTACAACATTTTTTGTCTACCTACAAATTCAACTCTTCACCCTTTAAATTCCTAGCTATAGAAAACCAGTTCTGTTATCAATTATCTTAGTGCTTACTGATGAGCAAGTTCTAGAATAAGAAGCAGTTGCCAGACTTGCAAATGTTCGATCCTTGCACACAGCCAAGACACTAACTTGCTTCCACTATCTACCAAAACTGGAGAAGTGTAACATGTTATTGATGTGTACCATCATGTAGCACAGCATGGCAATTCAGATCCCTAAGAGGGAAGCTGCATTGTACAACTGCATGAAGTTAGTCTCTCCCTAGAATAATTTCCATTTTTATTAATATCTATTTCTGTCACACATACTGGTTCAGCAGCTGCAGGTCTGAGCTCAACTAAGTCCTTAGACAGCACAAAATTAAGAAAGCATTATCGGAATTAAATGAACCATTCAAGTGCTTTCTGCTGCTGAATCAATTCATTGTTAAATATTTAAGATACCTACATCTAAATTCCAGCATATTGGGGTTTTTTAACTTAGTTATAGATAGGCTGAAGAGATCACAGGCTTCTGGAAGAGAAGCTCATATTATGATATATGTAAGAGCAGGTTTAAGCAACAAGATAACTACTTGATGTTGATCCTTCATCTGACAGGTGATGTTCAACTGACAAGTCAGTTATTTTAGACATCTGGTGCTATTTTCAGGAGTCATTTTTATAATAGCAGCTATTTCAGTGAAATGGTTTGTGAATGTGACATTAATTTGGGGATCAAACCAGTAGTTTTATCCTATCCATGCACTACCCTGTGTTCTTCAGGCAAAACAATCACTTGCTTTTGCTACAAATCTAATCTGTTAGAAGACTGCAACCATACAGAAATGCTTGTCTGCTTCCCACTACAACTTTGGTATGGAGAGATACTAAAAAAAGGTTCACACAGGTTTCTCTTCTATCACAAAAATCAAACTGCAACAGTATCTTCTGTCTCCTGTTCCCCTGGGTGCCACCTGAAAGAGCAGTAGCCCCTGCAGGAGACACAACATATGCAGCAGGATGAGACACACTTCTGTCCTTTCACTGATCCTCCTGTACTTTGATCTCAACACACTAATATACCAGCCTCATGCCTCCATTTATTTCCTGCTTTGGCTCTACAAGCTGCTCCACACTGCCCTATTCCCATCCCAGAGCTATTTTACCCCTGATCACCTCTCTTTCAGCTTGCACCCTCAGTGCTATAGAAATCAGAATCCCAACCTACCCTTTACATACTGACACCCAAAAGCCCATGTCTGACCCACTTAACACCCCCTTCAGACATCCTGCTCCCTTCCCCACAAACAGCTTTGCTCATGCTCATCCTCCTGAGCAGGAAGGAAATGCTGCTGCTTTGTTCACAGTAAAGAGAGCAAGGGAAGCTACTGTACAGAGCAAATCCAACACCCTATTAAATATCAATCAGGAGAAAGTGCCCAGTGTGGAAGTGAAGATCCAGGTCAACACCATGCAATAAACAACCACCTCCAGTCTGAGCATCCCCATAAGATCTACAGCAAATTATGACCACTGCTGGGAAGCCATTCTTTTCTGCAGTTAGGCATCCCTGTCTAGAGTCACTACAAAATGGTTATTGCTTTAACTGGAGAGAATCTGTTACTGTAAGAACAGCTGATACATTCAGCATTCCAAGTAGTGAAAATTCTCAATTTAGCCATGTTCTGTTTCAACAAGCTACCCAACTCAAATGTATGCAAGGCTACACAAATATGTTTACACTTTAAAACTCACTTGAATGGGCTTTCAATAGATGTGGTTGTAACTTTAAAGTGCTTGTATCTTCTTGCATTCATTCTTTCATTTGTCGTGATACCCAAGCAAGATATCTGAAGACAGGAAAAAAAGAGTAAGTAATTTAGCTCTTGTAAAAACATACAAACAAGCCCTGCATAAGCCAGACTGAAAAGCAAAGACCAAATTTACTGGTTTATATCCTTTCTTTTGAAGAAGGAATTTTCTGTCTAGGGAAATTATCAGGTCCCAACGTAAAACACCACAGAATACTGGTACCAGATTGTGCAAAACATTTAATTTTGAGAGCTATCAGAAATCAATCATGATCATTGAATAAACTGTGACTTCTTAGTTCATAACAAAGAAATGCCTGAACTACGCTGTTAGCTGAAGTGCACTGTAAATAACAGATTCAGGAGTTATTCTACACAGCACCTGAATGACTTTTTTTTCCTCCAGACATTCTAGTTATAGCTCTGTTAGCACATTTTTCCTGATTTATAAATGTATTGCAGTAACATAACTTTTCTGTCTGTAAGACAAAAAAGATGGCCAGAAAAAAGTGGGGTGTTTTTGGTTGTTGTTACTTGTGGGTTTTGTCCCCTTTCTACAATAATTTGTCCCAAAGGCTGTGATTTTCTGTAGTAGCTTTCCATCTACATTAGCCTAAAAGGATATCTTACTTAAAACTGGAGCTTATTTAATGTGATGTAATCGGAAACAAAAATGAGAGAATGTCCATAGCAGCCGTATCCTACAGGAAGATAAAATCTTGTCATTCCTTGTGAAATATAAAAAGTCAACTCTACTGCATGTTGCAGAAGCAAGAACATTTAAAAAGTTAAGTTTGGGCTGGCTTGCCTCATTTGGATGTACTTGGTATCTGAAGCATTTTCTTCACCTCCATTGTTAAGTTTCATGTCTATGTATAGAAATGGGCTCTCAACAGCCACCTTTTGAAGTAGGAAGTAAATGTTTTAAGATAGTAGGTAGTGTTTTGACACTAACTCTTGCCAGTTCAGTAAGAGGGTCAGGTCCAAACTTTATGATGAAGAGGAAAAAAAAGCAGCTAAGAGTAGGGGTTATGCAGTTGCAAATCAAAAGAAGCGCTTTAGAGAATATTTTAATCCATTTCATCATCATGGCAAATGATGATTTGCCAAGAATAATCCCAAGTTTTCTATGCATAAAACTCTTAGGAAATTTAGTAATATGACTGTGTTCAGTTTTCATTTTTCCAGGATTATTAAAGAAGTCAAATACCAGAATTATTTTACTTAATTGCACTAATGATACAAAATACTATGAGATGTATTTTTCTAAATGGCATAATTCAAAGATTCATCTGTACAAAGATCCTATTAACAGGAATCCTCAATGGGGAACTGAATGGATCACAATGCAAGTGTGACGGAAGGCTCTCCAGAAAGTTACACACTTCATCTGCTAAAAGTCTGGTGGGTTAGACTGCTTTAAAGCCACCTGAAAGACATGGAGTTACCTCTGCTCATTTGTCATGGGCAGGAAAGACCTCTAAAAAACTGAGCAGCTATCACTCACACATAAAAGGTTTTGAAATTGATATACGTTATAAATGATAAAAATTGCAGAGAAAGAAGAATAAACCTTAAAATTTCCCAAAAAGTTGTACCTAAGTTTTAGAGGATTATTTTTATTTCCAGGATCTCTGAAAGGATTAAATCAGTTAAGTCTCATGGTTCATTAATGACAAGTCATACTGAAAGACTTTCAAGTCTTACTGAAAGGCTTTCAGTATGACTTGTCTTTCCTTAAAAAGAAAAACAAAAACGTGAGTTTGGTCAGATTACAGTAGAGTAATGTGATCTCAAATCACACTGAAGCAGTGTGGGAAATTGTTGCACCCCTCTGAAGTTACCACCTTTTTCTCCTAATGATGTATTGCATTATTCCAAGCTCAACCCACAGATCTTACCCTCTATTAGTAGTTATTGCCTTTCTCTGGCCTGTTTTGCCTTTTTGTCATTCTAAGAACAGAAAGCAGAAGGTAGGTATTTTAAACCTCTTGCCCCCCCCCCAAAACCCACAAAGGCACAGTGAATGAGAAGTGAATAATGCCTAATATCTGGAGACAACAGATGCTAGCCTCTTCCAGCGTGGCTCAGAGACTAAACACTTGATCTTGCATAACAAACATTAAAATTCAAATGAGAGAACTATTAGATATTCTTATGTCACTCCCAAAACTCAGCATTACAAGAAGGGCTCTTCCATACCTGATACATCTGACACATGAGTAACACAGCCACCCACATGAAGTGAAAAACACTGTTTAGAAACATCCAGAACATCCACGGAGAACAGGTAGCAATCTGTGTAACATAGGTCCAAAATCCATCTTTTGCATAACTTGTCTCACAGTGGAATCCCCAATCTAGAGAATAAACAAAGTGTCAGAAAACATACAGAAGTGTTAAGACATGTTTAGTACACATGAACAGAATGCCCACATTTGAATGTAATAAATAAGAAAATGACAATGTGCCAAAAATAGCTTTACTCTTCCTTTCCAAATCCTTGAATACATGACACATGCACATACTTGGCTGGGATAAAGAAAAAAAAATCTAGGACAAGAAAAACATCATCTTCTAACTTAAAACACCCAATACAATCACTCAGTAATGTGCAGTTTGAATTCAGACAAAAAATGTCCAAAACTCTGATGAGGCAGAAGCATGTAAAAATCTATACCAGAAGATAAACAAAGTATTTATAGGCAATTAAAAAAATAAAAAGGCAAAAAAGCCCTTATTTACTCACAAGAGATACATCCATAAATCATCCAGCAGATCATAAAAAGCAAGAAGAACAGGTATCCCATAAAATAGCGGTGGTTCCCTGCTCCTAAAGTTGCACAAAAACAGGGATTGAATTACTACGCTTTTAGAAGACAGACAACACTACACCAGAAAGTTCAACTCATTGCTTAGATTACTGCTTCTTATTGTATACAGAAACATTACTCTTCCATATTAAGCCGATATAACTTCAAGACAGTGAAATTAGCTGGTTTACTTATGATTTCTCTTTTATTTTTTATACTTCTCAGACAACAAAGCAATGTTTTATTTTCTTCAATTTCTGTCACATTATAGCTGCAATTCACACAAATGCGTTTCATTTGTAACCTTTCACAAGCTAATAAAATAACTGACTTAGAACAATGATGGTGACAGATGTTGCAGAGCCCTGAACAGCCAGGAATTACACATCAATAAATAGTTTTAAAATGTCATTGAAAAAAAAAAAATCAGACTGTAGCATTCACTTTCATAAAAGAAATTAAAAATATGAATAAATATAGAACCTCCTTTCATACTAAGGTAGCTCACAGCTTAGGTTTAAACCTGGCTCAATGAAGCTAAAACTAAAATACGTAACAGAACTTGTAAAACAAATACATGTAACTGAGCAGACAACCTGGCTAAAATAAGCAGAACGTTTTTTATCCCATTCATTAAGACTGAATTTAAATGCAAGAAAATTCAGTTACTGAAAGATTGATCTATTTTTAACACTAATAGAGCTAAAAAGATGTCTTTTATGCAAATATATCATAATTCTGAGGTACTCAGTCTTCCGTTTGTAAAATATGTCCACTGTTGCAACCTTCCAACTGCTGTAGGCTGTAAACTAAACCCACAGAGATGATAATGGGCTACAAAAGATTTGGCTGTCACCATCTACCAACACAGCATTT
Source organism: Lorius lory (assembly GCA_025629905.1). Classification (NCBI taxonomy): domain Eukaryota; kingdom Metazoa; phylum Chordata; class Aves; order Psittaciformes; family Psittaculidae; genus Lorius; species Lorius lory. The sequence goes on along the minus strand of JAOSLQ010001542.1, from coordinate 7,528 downwards.
ACTACTTCATTATGTCAAATGTTTTGCCTGCTAAAACAAGAGCATCCTCTGGAGGCAGAAAATAAAGTGCTTTTAGCAAGTGAACTAAAAGACTATATAAATAAGAGATGAGGAAAAATACACATACAATACAAGCTAGACTAAACACATTTCCTTGAAAATCAAACAAGTTCCTGCAGACATAAAATATGTTGTAACATTAGCTTCAATCACCTAAAGCATATGAGAAACAGTGCTGGGAATGTCCCTAAGGTATAACTTTCATTTGCATTCTAAATTTCAGAACTGTTAAGTTTCATTAAAGACAGTCTTTTGAAAAATGGAAGTTGAACAGTGACCTCGAGGTCCATATGAGAGGCATCTGATGAGATGCTTCATTCAGCAGCATCTTCAGTGATAATAAACTAAATTATACTTAACAGGAAATCCATTTGTACCTGGCAAAATCATCTATGTGGCACTTCAAGACCACAAAAGAGACAGGCACAATCTTGGTTACAGTTTAAAAAACAAAAGACATTGGAAGGAGAAAGTGGAGAAGCTGCCTTTTTTCTCTGTCTTGAATAAGACTGGACAAAACACAGTACTATTTTCTGCAGAAAGAACTGTCGCCTACTTCCTTTTCTATGGTTGTGCATATATTATACATAAGTAGTAAAAAATTAATTATCTTTCTTATATGTTACTGATGGAGTTAGAGTGCATGATTTAGACTATTTATTGATTTTTTAGTTTTTTCTACCTTTAGCTCCTTGGAGAAGAATCCCGATTGGAGGAAAAAGTGATAATTATTCTAAGCCATAAGATAATTTCTCATATACACAAGACCTACTTTCTGTGCCACTGCTATCAGGACAATAATATAGTACAACATCAGCAGAACCCATATGACTCAACAATTTAAAATTTGGGTCTAGCTCCTTTCATGCTATTACTCGAAGACTAAATTTCTGTTGCCAGTCTGCAGTTTGTGTTTGCAATGTAACTACAAGTTTAATATTTTTGATTTTCAAAAAACCAACAGTAAAAAGCATAATGCTATTTTGATATGTGGTTTAAAATATAATTATAACCACCTTTAGAGACCTGCTCACTGCAGTTTTAACTAAGATTCTGTGGGTAGGATAAAAATAATTTGCCCCAATTGCCAATGCATTTATTTTTCAAATAGTCTGTACTTTTTGTCAACCTCTTCAGAAGGGTAAAAATATTCTCTCTCAATCTCTTTATGTGCCAAGTTTTATCCCCAGACGATTTATTTTAGTGTCTGTACACACTGTTAGAGTATTTCTCAGTCCTATCTTTAGTAAAATTCTTATCCTTCTAACACATTCAAAGGAAGACTACACAAAATATTTCCAAACTCCACCATTCCACAAAAGTGTGATTCATGTTTCCCTTTTTGGCAAACATAGCAGGAATGCTGTTTTAAGAATGGATTCTGGTTTGTAATCCTATGCTCAGAGTCACCATGTACCAATCTGAGCGCAACAGAGAAGCCATATAAGGTCATTCACACCATTGCTCCCTCGAGTTCACGCTGTTCCCAGAGTGTGATTTCTAATGCTTTTTTCCCAGCATCCTAATGTTTAGTTTTACCTCCAGTTATCCCAAGTAATCTGTACAGGACCACCAGTAGACAGATTCTGCTTTTCCATCACCACTGTTTTTAAAAACCAGATTTCCTCCACCTAACTTAATCCCATTACTCTCACTCTTACTACACACACACTAAGGTCTTTCCTCCCCAGTTTGGTTTTCATGCTTTTCCTGTTACTGATTAAATTATTGGATCCTCTGTCCTGCTGACAAGTACTTATTCCTCTGCACTCTTGCAAAAAGGTCCCTAACCATTCTCTGAAACCTGAGCCCATGCCCCCTTGCCTGTTTTAATTAAAAATGTCTTAGTTCTTCATTGTACATCTCAAATATAAATCAAAAGTAGCTCACGTAGCAACATCAACAGGAAATGTAAAATAGAAGGGAGTGATATAGGTCCATCTCAGTGAGACTTCAGTGATGCGCTATTACAATTCAAATGCCAGCATTACTATTTTACTCTTCACCACAAGACCAAAGTACTGTGACTATCCATTATTATATGTATTTGGAAGGACCACAATGAAGCATTTATTGTCCGTCAGCTGCCAATTCTTCCCCAAGATTGACGTTACCTCTGCCTGTATCCTAAAAAAATAAACCAGTGAGGCAGGCTGCACTCATTTCCTAGCTGTGAAGTATTCAATGCTCTCTGCATAATAGTGGCTTTCAAGTAAGTTTCTCAAAATGTATGACAGGGAATAGTAGCATTTAGAGACTTTATTCTTGTTCTATATATGTTCCTTTCGTCATCACTGGGGACAATAAGCAACTACCTGGGGAGTCAAAAAGAGGAGACTATCTCAATAGGAAGTCATTCTGTATCTAGCTGCAATCATCATGACATTCTGAATAAGTACACTTTTCCATTAAATTACTGAAAATTATTGGTAAAGATGAAAGATTTTATCTTATGCAATGGATAATAGTCCATTGTGGAATCAGTACATGCTTTTTCTGCAGATTTTAAAAAACAGTTAAGCTTTGCATCTTTTAATTAATAGAGTTTATGTTAATAAAAATATATACGTAGGAAGCTGAATTAGACACAGAAGAATTTTGAGGATGAGTATGTAACAGACAACACAAATTAGAATAATGCAGAGAAGTGCATGTAGAAAAAAAAATGCTCAATACTGAAAATGTTTTTCCCTCTACCAAAAGTCCTCAACAGTTTTCCTCAGACTTCGGCAGAAACCAAGTCACTTTCACCATGAAATGAGAACAGATACAAACCTGTACAACACCCAGAGGCCATTTCAGAAGCTTTTCCCTTCTTCATCTGTTCAGACAACATCATGTTTTAGCATATTACTCACCTACACAGTTACCCACCCACGGGCAGTGGTGATCAAACTTGGCTATACATCGATTGCATACACCACAGTGTTTGGATCTCACTGGCTTCCGTATCTGTAAGGGTTATTAACATTTGTTTAGAAAAGCAAAAGACTCTGCCATTTTAAATAGGACCCTCCCCCATTTAAATGTAATTTTGCTGTTGCTAACCCCTTAAAAAAACCTCAAAATGGATACTAATTTTTAAAGCAATCTTAGGTATTAAGCTTTATCTATACACTATTTAACATAAACATCTATACAACCACATCAAAATGATTCACACTATTCTTGTTATATATACAGGATTTTTTTCCATTCCTCCAGCTATTGAGCTTTAAATAGCAACCACTTTAATTTCAGCTTTTCTATAATGAAAATAGAGAATAAGTTTGAGTTCCATGATTCTGTCACTATCTTTCATAAATGAGTTGTAACAAACTCCCCCAGCTTTTTTTCTAAAGACAGGAATACATCTCAACAAGTGGATGTTGGTGGAACTTGAAATGCTAAATTACTCCTAACATTTACCTTTTTTTTTAAAGCTTATGTTGTGAAAGAAATATAAAATGGCAATAAAAAAGAACTGATACAAAAGTATTCTAAGATATATGTGTCTATACACACACATATCATTTTTAAGGTGCCACATTGGTACATAATTTTCCAGATTAAATTTTGGGAACATTAACATCATTGATGCTCTACACAGGTGAGAGCATTACAGTGCAACACTGACAACCTTGATAATTTTATATTTACTAGTTTCTTTCTGTAAAACTTTCTATAAAAGAAATGCACAGCATTTCACTATGGATACTTTTATTCCTTAAGCAATTATTCCCTTTTAAATGTTCTGTGGTGAAACTAAGTATTAACCAAGTCCAAGAAAAGCATTTGCTTTCAATTTGGCAAGCTTTAAAAAACTACGAACCCCTTCAATTACTGTCAAACTGAGAAGTACGCTTGATTTTTTTGGGGGGGGGAAAAATTTACTAGAAGAACCACAATTTTATTGTGAGTTACAAAAGTGATTTTCATAACTTGTTAGCTGTATAGCCAACCATCTGGGCAGATATATTGGATTCTTGGATTTCAACACCAGCAAGTTATTTCCACAGTGATTAACTGTTTTCCCCTTCCTATTGCAGGTTCTTTTTCTGTGTAAAGACGTATTAATTGAAAACACAGCCTAAATGAAGGATTACAAATAAACACTGCCTTTGAAACTGCATTAAGGCCGAAAATGTGTTCAGTACAGGAACATCTAATTTTGGCCTAACATAACAGAAATCAGCGCTGCAATTGATTAAAAAATACACTACCAAACAGGTACTGCAGAATATACTGAGGTCCAGACTTCCTGTCTCTGCAAGTTCTACTATTGTCTGCAGAAAAAAAAGGGAAAAGGAAAATAAGAAATTAGAATTTAGCACATAAACAAATGCTGACAGCCATTGTACTAGCTGCTTTTCAGACCCAGGGTTGTGAACTCCCCTTATTGCAGGTACTTACCACACTGGGAGAACTTAAATTCAGCTGAAACGGATTTTAAACCTACTTTATTAAACCAATATGTACATTTATTTCTCAATTAATTCTAGATTATACTTATTCCTAGTCTATTTAATTAGTGAAAAACCAAGCTTATATTAATTTTGATACATCCACACAGTGCTTAGTACCAGCTTGACTAACCCGCTGTCAAACCTCTTAGAATTAATGCAGCTGAATTTTGAAATGGGAACATAAGTGAAACTAGCTAGCATGATCTGCCAGTCTAAAAAACAGACTTTCTTTCCAGTGGTATCCCATCAAAAGCTTTAAATCTATATTCACCTCTTTCCTCAGACATTGAAGGTTCAAGAAAGAAAACAAGTAACGCAAACCAAACCTCCTTTACTGACAATGCTATACTTATAGTCAAGTGATACACAGAAGGTATCAGTTAAAGCACGCCTATAATTTCACATTAAATGATAGGGGCTTTTGTTATTTTATACACTCCTTCAGTACCCACTTAATTGTTGGAACAGAAGGAACCTACTATTCCATTAAATGGTTTCCAACAGTTTTTAAATTCAGCAGCTGAGATCATGCCATGTGAGACTTAAATGACATTTTGACATTTGCAACGTATGGAAAATATCCTGAAAACATCTTTTACAGAACAATCTTCTTTGAACTAGAAGAAACTCACTCAGCACAAATAGGTTAACGGCAAATAGATTAATCTACTGCTCCCTTTCAAACCATACATATATGCATATAGGTGGTTTGTAACTGCAGAAGCAATAGAACAGTCCTTACAACTAGTTTCTCATCATAGCAATATAAATGTAAGTTCCTTAATTAAATGATGACCACTCAAGGTGGGTATCTTGACTGAGGTGGTAGAAGTTTTCCTCCAAAATACACTGGTTATGAAAAATTTGTGGAAACGTGTCTTGAAAGTAACCAGTAAAAGCTACGGTCAACAGGCTGGGGGTAAATCAGTGTCTTAATACTTTCCCTGCAATCACAGGTAAATGAGGAACAAACAACACTTTTCTTAGACTCCTAAGGTCTGAAAGTTAGACTGTTTTTAATCCTTGCTTGTATTTCCATTTGCTACTGGGCCAGTTCTTCCCTCCACCACTGCAATCCTTCATATCACCTCTCCAACCAACCACTGCCATCCACAAGTCTTTCCATGCAGCTTGTCAGCTTCAGTGCTCTACATTCCTTTTTCATCTCCCTCTGCCATCCCTTGCTTTTCTAATATCCCCACCACAGGACAAGAAATTAAAGGGCTTCCCTCACAAGAGTAACTTTAGTAAATAAGCCAAATGAACAGAAAGTAAAACACACAATGAGATGTATTTACCGTGATTTCAGTGCTGCTGGTGTGCCTTTTGATACCTTGGAAAACTGATACAATATATTTGAACAATTTCATAAATAGTTCCTCTGATTTCAGTGGGAATATACACTACACTACAGATTAATGAAAGGGTGCCACACAAGAGAATGTACATGGTGTGATGCTCAACACTGGAGTTCAGTATCATCCACAAGTAAGATCCCAAAGCTTGGGAGGACAGAACTGAACCAGAGCCGATAAATCAGTTCTAAATATAACTCACTGAGCTTATACAGAGACCCAGGAGCACTCAAGTTAGAATACGCTGCTGTGCTTTGTAAACCTTGTGTCTATTTTCTATGCTTTTGAAATACCAGAATTTTTTCTTTATTTACTTATTTTAGGAGTGACTTGGGTTATTTTGCAACACAGAAGAAAGGACATGACATATCAGAAGAATAAACATCTGACATTGTTACTACACATTTCCAAACATACTTAACTTGGCCAACAGGAATTAAAAGAATTCTTTTGGTTGCTTATTCCAAAGGTTAAAGCCTAACTGAACATTAAATATTTGGAGACAAATTCTAAAAACATGAAAAAGCACTACGCTGCACAAAGGTAAGGCACATGTCCTTTATAACTCTGACAATAGACCATTTTTACAGACTGGTTAACTGCAGTGTAAGAAATCTAAAACACTCTTAGCCATATGCATCTGCCTGAAGAAGCTGCATTTTGTAATTCCTATCCACTTCAGCAAGGCTTTTGTAACCACATTCAACTGCTCAAGCAAGTAGATAAAATGAGTTGCATATTTGAGTGAATCCATATTTGCTGAACCCAAATCAAAGTGCAGTTGCTGACTATACTATTTAATTCAGTCCAGTTGAAGGAAGACAATTTAGTCTGGAATTTACTTTGGCAAATTTGCAGTAACAGAAAGGGAATTTGCATTGACTAAACATAACTCAGCTGCAACCTGTTAGAGAATACAAAAAACATTTAAGGTATGGCAACCATCTTTTTAAAGCCTATTATATTTTCATTCCTATGTAAGACCATAATTCCAAGTGGTCTGATGTCGATCCACATAGGTGTTTTCACAAATTACTGTGAAGTAGAAGCTCAAACCTCACCTTTGTTGGGATATGAGCTTCTAGAAAACTTCGGCAAAATGAAACAAACAAAATGCTTCTGCTGCTTGTATAATTTTTGCATATTCAGTGCTCAGTGCGGATGCTGAGAACAATGCACATAAATTAAAAGAAATCAGAAGTGCTAATAACAGTATTGTAACATCTTAGAAAGATATCCCATATTTTCTCTAATATCAATACCAAAACAGAAATTCACCTCAGACTGCCAGGTGTTTTGGTTGATTTAGTCTCAAAATGTCAAAACGTTTGTCAGTCCAATACTTCCAGACACAAGGATAATTAGAGGTGTTTAGAAGTCTGGGAAGATTTTAGAAATTCAAATTAACTAACAGTTTTCTCATAATGGGTTATTTGTTTTAGTTAGGCAAAACTCTGAAACTTCACACTTTCATTTTCAACCAACCTCTTTTTAAGCTTTTTATTTTGAAAATTTAAGTTGCAATTTTATTTTCATAGAATCACAGAATGGTCTGGGCTAGAAGGGACCTTAAAGATCACCTAGTTTCAATCCCCCTGCCATGGGCAGGGACACCTTCCACTAGACCAGGTTGCTCCAAGCCCCATCCAACCTGGCCTTGAACACTGC
>JAOSLQ010001532.1:0-20613 GCA_025629905.1 Lorius lory | reverse complement strand
GGCTGAGCTGGAGAGAGCCTTGGGTGACATGGTTTAGTGTGAGGTGTCCCTGCCCATGGCAGGGGGTTGGAACTGGATGATCCTAAGGTCCTTTCCAACCCTAACTATTCTATGATTCTATGCTTCTACAACATGAGCAGTTTCCAAGGGGTAAGAACTTGGTGAGGGGACCAAGCTCCATAGTCTGTGTTATGAAGGAAGTCAGGAGGCACTTGTCATTGTTGGGGAATGTGATGATCACATAAGCATGCACAAATTGTAAAGTCTGGAAGATCAATTATGAGTCGTCTCCTGCTGAAATTGCTATTGCTACAGATCTTACCTGGTCCACTCAGGGGGACAGGGAAACCTTTTAAATTCCGGAGTGCCAGGAAGGAATGGAGAATGGTGGTTGAAATTGGTCAGACATTTCAAAGTCCAAGTGTCTAAAATTAGCAAGATACAGTAGTCTCTGTTTTTGTTTTTGAAAATGGTAATAATCAATTTTCAATTTACCACATTACTATTGACTCACTTCTTCAACTGAAAGTATTTCTGATCTTTCAGAATGAGAGTTGCTTGGTAAATGGCTGCCTTTATAGCCTTGTTCTAGACTGGACCACCTGGATGGTACATGTGCAGCGAGAAGCAGTACTATGGGACACTGGAATTGATAGCATAACAGAGTAGGAACAGCGTATAATATCAATAAGCACATCCTGAAAGACTGAGCTTGTCTAAATGGGAGAATAATGCAGAAGAAAGCATTGTTTCCCTTTTAATTTTATAAGTAAGGTGCAGTGCTCATTAGTACAATACTAAGGCGTGAAAAGATGTGTTTTGTTGTTCCAGTAACAGTTCATTTGTGTGTGTTGAAGTAAGCTTGGACAGTCATTCCTCCTAGCTGATAATTAACTAGGAGGATCATTCCATCTTAAAGTTAGCAGCCACAGAAAACCTTGTAAATAAGATAAATATGGGGTTGGAAAAGCCATGGTTGCTCATGAAATGGCCTTCTACAGAAGTAATTGGACTGGGAGTTGAGACACCTGATTGCTGTAGCTGCCCGGGGCACAAATGTGTTCTTGCTGGATGTGCCACTTGGAGTTTAGCTACCCTCTTTCTTTCCAGTTACTTGTACATTTTACCTACTCGTACTTTAGTCTAACCCCATAGCAAAACTAATCTGATACAGTGCTTTTGGGGCTGTCAGGAAACAATTACCTCTGTCATGATCTGTGAAGAATGAAGGGTGATCAAAGTGTATCTGGAATAAAGCTAGTAGATGTAAGTAATCTTCAGGGAGGTTTTGCTTGTTTCCCACATATACTTCTGGGGTGTGGTAAAGACCTGGAAGTGTAAAACTGTACAGGAATTTCTTTATGTTTCTCCAAATTCTCATAAGCTAGTATAGAGTTTAAACAAAATCATGAATAACTCTCAGATACAATGTGAGATGCACATTTCTGGGCCACCTAGACTGGCTAAATTCTCTCTGGCTGGTATAATTCAGAATAGCAGTGATACTGATAAGCTTGTGCAATACGAAGTTTACACTTCATTTCAGATGGATTTCAATTGATTAGCTTTGAGACAGAGCAAGACAGAAACAGAAATTCTGCACAACGAACAACCATGTTCAGAACTCTGACAGCTTTTCCCCAGCATGCTGCTTTGATTCACAAAGTCCTTAAGCCAAAAATCTGTCCTGCTCTGATATCTGACCCACAGTAACCAACCTAGTTGTCTTTGTACAAGTGTGCAAAGTCCATATTATGCTAAATCAATTCAGGTCATGAGTACGGGCTATGTACAAAGGAAGATTCCCTTAAAGACTGTGTCAGGTCCTTGAAAAAGTCCAGTGTGAAGAGAGGTTTGGGGGTTTTCTTTTATAAAGAAGTAATGGTATTTGTGGTACTGTTAAGGAGCGTGGTGCTTGATAACTCAGAATACTGTTGTTGAGCATCCTCAGAGAAAGCTAGATAAGCACCCTACCCCTCCTCTGAGTGTATTTTAGTTGCAGTAGCTGGAGATCTGCTTGGCAGATCATGGAAGAACTCGTGGAAATAAGCAGTTACTGTCTGCATTCAAAACTTCCAAAATCTCACCAGGCATCTGTGTGTGCTGGAGTGCCTGAAGGTACACAGGTAAAATCAAGTTGTTAAAAAAAAAAGTGGGGAAAAATTGTTCCCAGTCCATGATCCAGCTGACATATCACATTGCTGTGCTGTTTGGAAAGGAATGCTGTTTCTCAGTCACCTATATCTAGTGATTGACTAGTTCTTTTTCTTACAGTTTGTCTAGATCTCACGGATCAGTGGACTGATATAGGTTCTGTTGCTGGCTGCTGCAAGAAACTGAGTACGTCAGCCTTTAGCACCAATGCTATTCATCTGGGAGCAAGGGAAAATACCATCTTTTTTGGCACTTACCTTCTTAACTGCTTCCAAAGTATTCTCAGATTTAGTGATCAGAGTTCATTGGATTTAAAAGGAAATTAGAATTCTAAAAAAGCAGAGTAAATAAAATACAAATTAAAACCCAGTTCAAAACTAGAGTAACAAGGGCTCCTGTTATGTGGGATTTATGAACAAAGGCTCCTGATGGTTGGAGTAATGTCTGTTGTACCATGTGTGCAAAAATGAATCGCAGTAAGTAGAAAACAGCAGACTCCCTGTCTTAATTTTTAACTAGCAGGATCGAAACCCTGCATTCATTCAAGACAATAGATAGTTTGTCAATGTTAGCTGAGCCAGGACTTCTTCCCTTGGTGTATTTTTCTAAAGCACTGTAGCTTAGAAGAGCAGGTACTTCAAAAGGATTTTGGGTAAAGCCAATTTGAATAATCTTACTATGATTCTACCCTTTTAATTAAACGAGTTTTCATTTTTAGACTGAATCTGCACTTCCCAGTGCTGAGTATTTGTAAACATTTGTGGGTTTGCCCAAATGAACAGATTTCACCTGAGGGCAATTTACAGGCTGTTTGTTTTGATTATACTGCAGTCAAACACATATGGTTGATTTGCTGATTCCATGATACTGCCTACTCTGTGTTTTGCTGACTGATGAATTTTAAACAAGATAATAATAGAATTATCAGTTAGATTTTTTTATTAGTGGAACTTCAAGAATCATGGAAACGTAAAAAAAAAAAAATTCTCTCAGCCATCTACAAACTTACAAAAGATACAATCAAATTATTGAAGCCTGTACTTACTTTTATTGCTCTGCATAACAGTCTCAGGGCTCTTTTTCACAGGGCAGCTATAACACACTTCTTTAAATGGTAGTTGTGTCCAAAAGCCATTTATAGCTTTCCATCTATTAGAGTTGTGCCTGTTAGTCATTAACAGAATCAGGCTGTTAACAGCCATGTTTGGCTGTATGCGTAAACTTACATCACTAAAAATATAACTGGAAGGGATATAAACCTCTTCAAAAGCAGACAGATACCGATACACACCGGAGTTTTCAAATCAAGACAGTATTTCCATAAAAGTTCAGATAACTTGTTTTTAACCTCAAAAAAACCCCCAAACTTTTCCATATTTTAGTTTGAAAATATAAGATTGTCGAAATAGGTTGGGCATGTTTTCTTCAGCAGAAAAAAAACCCTTGAGTTGAAAGCTATAGTTGGATTGATTGCTCTGGGGTTGTTGTGAGCAGTCTTTCTTACTTCACTTTCTTTTTTGTCAGCTGAAACATGAATTTTATATAGCTATTCCCTGCATTGAACTGCAGAATGATAGCTTCAAAACTGTAGGTAAGCTTCATTCACTTTAATCATGATTTAATTGGGAAAGGGGTTAGCTGTTTGCTTGAAAGCTTCAGCACTTTTGTGCCTAAATTAAAAAAACCCATTGGTTAAGATAAACAGCTGAGTCAGGAAGCATGACCTCTGCTCTCCTATTTCTCTTGATTTCGTTTATCTATGTCTTGCTTCCACCAGCATTTATATTTCTGAACTAGAACCAGTTGTTATATCTCATTAAAATGTATAAGTATATAATCTCTCTTGCTGCTTTCTGAGAAGTTCGGTGTCTGCTGCATAAATTAATACACCTACACCTTAAGAATGGACAAGAAGCAAAAAGTAGTTCAAGATTACTGACTTAAAGAAGACTGGTGGGAGGTGTTTTGCTTCATAATGCCTACACCAAGCTAAAGACAGGTTGTCAAAAAAAAAACCACCCTGTCAGATGCCAAATCATTAAACCTAATTTTGTTGAGGCAAATAGATTATTGGGATGCCAAAAATAAGTATGAGGTAGGTACATGTTATTAGATCCAGTTCATAACAAGATAGAGGAAATGGAAAGAGTATTTTCAATCGTCTGAGATAATTACTGCAATGAAAAGAAAGAGAATACTTTGTCTAGTTAATGTATATACCAGGTTCAGACCAATGAATGCATCAGTGAACTAACTCAAAGCTGTGTGAAAACCTAGTATGTAAAGGATGGGGTGTAAAGAATATATTTTTCTAATTTTCCCTGAAAATAAAATCCTGAGGAAATTTCATTTTGGAAATTCTATGACATAGTTCCTCTGAATGGAGCTATGCTCTCCTTATTGCTGTAGTTGTTCTTTCAATTGATGTTCTCATCAGTGTTACTTCATTTTACTTCTGACCTGTCCTATCAAACCACTGAAGCACAGCTGACATAGACATTGCCTTCCTTTTTCACTCGGGACAGCTCAAGCTCACACGTGCTCTGATACTATTTTAAATTACAACTGAACGTGTGCATGCTTCCGTGTTATCAGAGCTGGGAGGCATAAGAGCAGCCATTGATTCAATGTAAACACTCCCAGGCTACAAGTCTGGACACCCTTTTGACAAATCATTGCCACCAAAGTGAAGGAAAGCATGGCTTAATTTGGTTTTTCTTCCTATTTTTGTCCTCTGTAATCACCCCTGCTAAGGCTGATTTATCCATGGAGCTTACACACTTATGAGAAGTAAATCTCTTGCCTTTGGACTAGGCCAGGTTTTCTGGATGGTGGGTGTCTTTCTGGGGAATCTGCCTTCATCTCCCACTAGCCTATGTACAAGAGCAAGATCATTTCCATCTTTTCCCCACTTCAGCTTTACAAGCCAACTACAGTCACTGTGTTCAGTATATGCTGAGAAGCTTTGTATTTGCCAAGTAGCATCTCTGTCCTTAGTTACGGTTAAGCAACCTGTAATTGAGTTTCAATGGTAGAATAAAGCAAGAGTTTGTCTAACCCCTCTCTGTAGCACAATTATCCTGAGAACACAGGGCTAAGGTGGAAGTTAAGCAGGACATCATGAAAGTGTTGACAACTGCTGGAAGCATGATAGCACGTGTGTATTTCATATGTTAAATCATCAAGTTCTTACGTACTGAGCAGAATTCATTTCCCTGTGGAATATTTCTTTAGAGCCTGTGATAAGGGCAGACATACTGAAAGCTAAGACATGTCACTAGAGCGTTTCCTGGACTCTCACAGCCAAGAGCTGTGAAACTGTGAACACTGGCTGGATTCTGGTTAGGGTTTTTTTGACAGAGACTGTGTAATTTTCAGGGATGTAGCACCATTTTGCTTTAGACCTTGCATGTATTCACATCTATTTGAGAGTCTAAAAAGAATTCAGTCTCATCCCAGTATGAACTATGGTGTTACCAGTATGTTTTAGCAAGAGTGACAAACTACCTCAAGACAAGTCCAGGGCTGGAATATCACTAGTGCTGGAACTTCAGCCAGTTTCTCTGCAAGAAGCTTGCATGGCAAGCACTATGCTTGGCTTGGAAAGAAGGACTCCAGGGAAGTCAGTGCTGTTTTCCACAGGCAGAGATGAACCACCTGCTTGGAGTGACTTCCAAATGTCAGGCTGCTTCTGGAAAAAAAAAGAAGACAGAATTATAAGTTCAATTTGTGTAGTGCGTGTATATATGCATGTACTTCAGGCAAAAGGGTTCGTACCCAGACCTTGATTTTCCTAGTTTCTCACTGCACTTTAAAAAGCCCATTTTATCATGTGTGCTTTTTCATAAGCACTCTTTCCTCCCTTAGATTTCTGTATAAATAGTCATGCTTGACAGATGGGATATTAAATAAACAGGCAATCCAATTTGAGTAGACAGTTTGTGGAACGTACTGATATGCCACTATCTATATACATTCCTCTCCAATGAGGAATGCTGCCTGCATCTATAGATAACTATTGTGCCATAAAAAGCAAGTTCTATAATCATGAGGTAATCTCCATGCAATGTTCCTGAGGCTCTGATTGATAATACTAACTGGAATAACAGAGTGAATGAAAATGCAGAACGGTCATTATCTGCCTGGCAGCAATGCCAGAAACCAGTGGAGAAGATTATCAGAGCTGGGGTGCTGCTGCTTCTGAAGTGCTGGATTCATACAAAGGAGATGTTGATTCTAAACCTGCTGCTGCTTTGTTCTTGGTAATCATAGGCATGTGAGTCCATCTGGTTTCGTGTCAGTTTACCACATCTGAAAAAGTTGTACATTAGTACAAACTCCTTTGGGAGTCTAGTGGTGCTTGGAATTATATACATGGGAGATGCTTATTATTAATAACGGTGTTATTGTAAATAAGGATGGCATGGGATGTGGCTTGAGAGCTCTATCCACACAGGCTACATGTACTCAAGAAAGGTGTCAATTCTTCATTTTAAGTAGATCAATTTTCAAAGCTATTTCTTGAAGCTATACTTAAGGACGAATCAAACTGTAAGTGATGTGTTAGGCTACCTCAAATCTAAATGGAGTTAGGACACAGCTAGTAGGAACAATCGCCTGTACTTGCTAGGTTTGCTTCCAAACAGATCTTTAAAATTTAATTTCTGGTCTATCCTGAGACAGCTGTGCCTTCGGGAATGCAGTGAAGATGATAAAATATGTGACAACACTTCTGGACCTATGAGGACATGTGGCACCTCTACACTTCCATGTCTGGGTGAGACTCAGTGTGTGTCATCTGTTCCTGTACTTTCCTACTCTGGGAAGGAGAGCTGAGTGCACAGGCTGGGCAGGAACCTGTGGCATGCTCCATCCAAGCCTCCAGCTTTAGCAATCAGGACAGCTGGGACCACCAGGCTCAAGACAAGTATGTGGAGACTGAAAGCAATTTCCACTGCAGGAGGAAGGATCCTGCTGTTTCTTACTGGATTAATGTAACAGTACATCATACAACATGGGAAAAACTTCTTAGAGTTATGGGGAGGTGTGTGCAAGGAGGTAGTTTCTGCAATGACATTCTTCCCTGAGCTTCAGGGAAAAGGAGTGACTTGGATTATCCTTCTGGCTTCTGTGCAAAAATCTTCCTCCAGCCACATATAAGAATGGACCAGAACAAATACCCAGCTGGTTGACAGTTGTCTTCTATGATGCCAAGTAATAGAAACTTAAGAAAAGAATATAAAAATATGAAGAGTAAAGGGTATTCTCTGACATTACCCAGGATGGACCCCGCACATCACCCCTTTGCCTTTTTGGCCTCCACAAGCATGATGACAATGTCTATGGAATGAACTGGGTACCATGAAAGCTATACCCTGACATCCTTGGTGGCAGTTAACTCTGGAATTGCTCTTTCCAAACCTAATGTACCCACAAAAAACCAGGGATCTCCCGTTTATGTTGTAGAGGGCTGTAAAGAAAACTGGGCATCCCAGTGCACAGTTTGTTTGCTCGTACCTATTCCAGAGATTATTCTTGAGCATTTGCTGAGTGGTTTCAAACTGAGGGATTAACTTTCTCCTGATGCAAGTAGGTTTAGCTCTCTTTGATGTCAGCAGAAACTGTATTGGCAGAACCCCTGATTGAACTTAGCCCGTATGAGTCTTACATACTCAGAGAATATTTTTTATCTCTTGCCCACCCACACTGTGATCTTGAATGGCAAATCGGGAAAGAAAAACAACGGACTTTTACATCTCTTTGGGATGACAATTAACATTTTGGATAGAGTTCTTGGATGTTACATGCAGAAAAATAAACTAAACATGGGTGTCAGTGAACCAGTTATATTTCTCAATGCTGTGTAACTACTGTAGTCCCTTATTAAGCATGCTGAAAATATATGTAAAATAAATTAGAGGACATATTCTGTATTAATTTGGAGTTTATATATACAAAAACCTTTAGAGAAAAATACCTTCCCCTACATGACAACCTTCTCTTTGACTAACCTTACTTATGTATCCCTCTCTATTTTTGACTGACCTCCTTAGTCTTCTGGTGATACACAGACATTTAATATACACTAATATACAGAAAAACTATCAGTCTGTGCCCAGCTTATTGTCTGAGGCCACTATAAAAAAGTCAAACATGGACATAACACCTCAGATGTTCTCAGTCATTTATTGAAGACTATCTATACTTTCCTGCAACAAGGATAAGCTGCCTTTGTACTTGCCCAAGGATAACAGCAGTAAGTAATTTGAGGCCCTTCATGGTCAGTATCTCTATGTCCAAGTGGTTTTTTTAGGCTTGTCAGTGATGGGAGCTTCATTTCAAGGGCTTTCTGGATGCTGAAACTACTGATGGAAGCCTGGTTAATTCCAGCTTCACTAAACTACTGTTCTGCCAATCTCTACCACTCTACTGAACCTGCTGCAGCTTTTATGGAACCCTGTGGTTAAGATGCTCCACTCTTATTGATGTATATCTTTTGTTCTTTTTAACTCATTTTTCTGTTTGTTATGGGTCTGCTGGTTTTGGCTGGGATAGTTAATTTTCTTCACAACACTACTATGGGGCTGGTTTGGATTTGTACTGAAAGCAGTGTTGATCACACAGGGATTTGTTTGTTAGTGCTGAGCAGTGCTTACAGAGCCAAGGCCTTTTCTGCTCCTCACCCCACCAGTGAGGAGGTTGGGGGTGCAGAAGGAACTGGGAGGGAACACAGCCAGGACTTCTGACTCCAACTGACCCAAGGGTTAGTCCATGGCATATGGCATTATGCTCAGCAGATAAAATTAAGGGGGAAGAAGGAAGAAAGCTGGGAATGGTGGTGTTTGTCTTCCCAAGTTACAGTTATGTGTGATGGAGCCCTGCTGTCCTGGGGATCACAGGATCATAGAATGGTTTAGGTTGGAAAGGACCTTAAGATCATCCAGTTCAACCCCCTGCCATGGGCAGGGGCACATCACACTAGATCACGGTGCCGAACACCATGTCCAACATCGCCTTAAACACTGCCAGGGATGGAATAGCCTGTGCTAGGGCCTCACCACCTGACAGGAAAGAATTTCTTCCTTGTATCGAACCTGAACTTTGCTTAAGTTTAAACCCCTTGTCCTATCACTACAGTGCCTGATGAAGAGTCCCTCTCCAGCATCCTTGTACGCCCTCTTCAGATATTGGAAGGCTGCTCTGAGGTCTCCATGCAGCTTTTCTTCTCCAGCCTGAACAACTCCAATGTTCTCAGCCTCCCTTTGTATTGGAGGTGCTCCAGCCCCCTTGAATGGCCGAACACCTGCTTGACCATGGGAAGTGGTGAATGAGTTCCTTGCTTTGCTTTACCTGTGTGCATGGTTTTTGCTTTACCTATTAAACCGTCTCAACCCATGAGTCTTCTTACTGTCATCCTTCCAGTTCTGTACCCCATCCCTCTGTGTGTGTAGGGGGTGGGTTGAGTGAGCAGCTGTGTGGGTCTCAGTTGCTGGCTGGCCTTAAACCATGACATACAGGCCAAAAGAGGCAAATGAATGTCTGAGAAGACACCTCATTCTCTGTGTGAAACTTAAGAGTGCCAGCAAGGCTTCAAGTGCTATCTGGTATATGACACAGTTTCCTTCTTCCTACTATACAAGATCTCTGTTTCTGTAACTTTAATACAGCTCCTAGCACTTGTTTTGTTCACTGTCCTACATTCCACACACACACCCCAAATTATATCATGATGTATAAATATACTTGCAATTAAACATCCGGCAAACCTTTGATACAGAGATATACTAATTAACAACCTGCTGATTCCTTCATTTCCCTATTGATATTTTACTGCTTTATAGCAATTTATTTTTTCTTCTGATGAATCCCATTTCCAACTTTGAATTGAATCTCTGGGAAGCCTTGGAGGTGGCTCCATGAAGGAGTTAGCAAAACACTTAGCACTGTGTTTTCCACAAGTCTGCCGTTCATTTTATTTAGTCAGACAATGTGAATGGTCCAGGGGAAAGTGGCTCTTGGCTTTTTCAACCCCTTCCCTCCATCTTCACATCACTCTGTTGTGTTTAGTTACTGGTTGGAAGTCTGTGGTTTAGGGAGTAGAAACATTATTTTACACCTGAACCTCATGCACCACTCTATTTTAGCAATATACTTCTAACAGTGTTCAGGACTGTGTTTAATCTCTACCTCAATTTCCCATTCCTAACATAAAACCAATATAACTCATATGGGGGCTGAGGATCCCCAAAAGTATAATACGCTGTGAAAGGGGGGGTCATCCTGTGGGTAGGAAAAGGCTGTGGGCTGTGTGGAGGTGATGGTGGCAGGAGCCACAGCACTTTGAATGTTTGCTGCAATGCAGGTGGGAAGGATTTGGAGGCAGCCAGGACTCTGCTCCTCTCCTCTGCCCTCAGTGCCCGCTGCCCTGTGTCTCTGCGGGCTGTGTCACTTGGCTGGGTGACTTCTGTGGTAAAGCAAAGAGCAGACTTGCGAGAAACGGGGAGGGAAACTTACCTGAAGGGTTGTGTGGGAGCAGCGCTCCAAGATGGAGGCTGCAGCCACCGGGAACATCCGTGTGGGGCTGCGGGCTGCCCTGGAGGCCTCACGCTGTCTCTGCTGTCCAGCCATCTTCATGAGCACGTCCCTGCTTCCTACAGAACATTTCTTTTGATATATTTTGGAAGTTTTCAAAAAATGCAAACTATTAAATCTGAATAGACCTGAAATGGAGCGTTAGGTGGCAACTCAGTGGGCAGCAAGATAGCCGATGCCTGACGGCTCAGTGCAGGAGGGGTTGTCCGAGTGAAAGCTTCACGGTGGCTATTACTGAAGTAATTTTGTCTGAATTTCGCTTTTTACGTGCCAAAGTACCCGTTTCGGAGGTAAAATGACCTGGTGCAGAGGCTTTCTGGGCAGGCTCCTCAGCTCCCTGCCTGAGGGGGAGTTGAGCGGCAGCGCGGGATACCTCTGTGAGGGCCGGAGAAGGAAGGACGGCATTTGCAGCAGGTAGGACGTACCGCTGCCTGCCTCACAGCGAAGTGAATTGCTTAGCAAAGCCCTGCATTTTGCCTGAGAGGGGTGTAACCGACACTGTAAAGCCGTTCCGTGCCCCCCAGGGGGAAGGGATTATCGTTCTTCCCTGAGGTGAACAGCTGTCTGCGTGTCTCTGTAAAGGCAGAGCAGAGCTTGGCTGTTGCTGCTCTGAGGTGAGGCTGGCCTCAGGTGCTGGTTTTAGGGCTGATCAAACCATCTAACGAGTGGCAGCTGAGAGTGCTCAGAAACCTGAGGTAATCCGTTTGTAACCGTTCTGGAACAAGCATTTGGGGGTTGTTTAAAAGTACTTGAGCATGGATTAAAGCCTAACGAGGCTTGATTCTCCCCAGTCCTCAGCCGGGGCCAAAGGTTCTGAGGTATTTCTGTTTTACTGCTGAATACATCAAGTCATTTTAGTCAAAGTATTCCAGGCATGGAGAAATAACTGGTTCCACTGGAGTAGCCAGAGCTATGGTTGTTGCTACGGGAGAAATAGTACAGTAAGAGGGAACCTGGTGAGCATCAAGTGAGCACAATGTGAGGTAAAGTGAAGGTCTGTAATAGGCCTGCACTGCACAGAGCTGTGAATACCATCCCTGCGGGCTCCCGGAGGCCGGCTGGCACATCCCTGAGCATCGAGCAGATCAGCAGCTGAGCAGAACCTAAGCAGGTAAAATTAACAGAAAAAAGACTTTTTCTGGGAGCAGCTTTGCTTTCCCACTTCCAGCAGGTTTTGTGAAAGAACACTCTGCAGCCTTCCACATGCAAAGTGCGATTACAGTGTTAGGAGAGTAAAAATGTCAAGTTCATTGAAATCAGTTGGAAAAAGAGCACCAAGAAAACGGTCTTCGAACAGCGGCTTTTGTTTGCAGCAGTCACCACCCCGAGACTCCAGTGGTAAGTGCTGCATTAGCAGTGCCCTGCTGGCAGCCCGCAAAGCCGCGTGAATCAAACCCCTCCTCCGCTGCCTGGCTGAGGCGCTGCCTGCGCTTAGCAACTTCCATCAGGGCATCGCGGCGAGTGTGTGCAACCGCAGTCGGGAGGCTCCAGGGGAGAGCCATGCCTTAACGACGAGGGGATGCACATTTCTTCACTGCAACCTTTCGTAGTAGCTCCAGAGAGGCAAACCTCAGTGCAGAGGCTCCGTGTGTGAGAGCCGAGTTTTGCCCGTTGCACAGACTGTCACTGCAACTTTGCAAAGGACTCCCCTTTTTTTGTTTCTTGTTATTCCTGGACTTTGTGACAGCGAAGAGCTTTTCTGTACGTTTGAACCATGAGTGGCTGTTCAAAGAGATGCAAGCATGGGATTGTCAAATTTGCTCAGACTGTTTTCAAGCTCATCACAGGCACTCTCAGCCAAGGTAAGTTCATGTTCTTTTGTGCTGTTGGCTTTGTGGGGGTAGCTGTGTAGCCTTTAAGGAGGCTTGGGTTAGAGTTCATAGTTGTCTCTTCAGAGGTGTTCTGGTTTAATTCTGGGAATTGGCTGCTCTGAAAGAAGTTGCTATGTGCGGTGAAGACCGGAGCCTTATGTAATTGTTTTAAACTTGTGTAGTGTGTAACCTGTATTTGTCAACCTGCCACAGCTCGCAACTGTAGTGGGCTATATCAGTGTGTTCTAGATGTGTTTCTGAAAGTAACTGATGTGAAGCTCCAAAAATTTAGACTTTGTAACTGCCAGTAATTGGTGCTTTTGTGTTATTTTTTACTTTAGCGCTTCTACTTGCGTACCTTGGTTCAAAATCTAGGTCGCTGCTTATCGCGTGCATGTGGGTACCTTTTGTATATCTAAGTTTTGCTTGTCAGCTACGCCCTGTGTGCCTTCCCATGTGCAGGTGGAACAGTAACTAAGTTATTTATGCTGTACTTTTCACTAAAATCAAACAATAAGCAAAATAAATTCTCTAGTTGTCTTTGCAAATCTAGTAGTTCCTGTGATGGTGCACTGAGGTAAATTGTTATTTTTGTTGGTTGTGCCTTTCATAGTGATACATCTTAGCAGCACCTGTGGCAGCTGATTAAATGAATGTTGATGACCTGTTTGAGAACTCCTGACAATAGTAAACAATGGTATGCTTGACTGCTTTTGCATGTTGAAATATGGACAGTGTTTAGGTGAGGGTCAAAGTTCTTCAGGTTTTGTGCGTGTTTGGTTGGAGGGGGTGTGACTTTTGGAATTGATAATTTAGTCTGAACTGTATTATTAGTGGGAAGATTTGTGTAGGCTGAAGAGTCTCTGTTATGGTGGATTTATAAATGCAAAGTCTAAAGCTTTTTTTAATGTGTTTGTAGTCAAGGAGTAAGATAAGTTTAGAATTCTCGGAGGTGTGTGGCTGTGTTGGCTGTCTGGAACACATATGCTCCTGCATGAATTTTAATGTTTAAGTTGTTTCCTAGGATAAACTAAGGCAGGCTGAGGTGACTTCTAAAATAGTAAATGTGGAAATGCCAAGAACTGTTAAGTACAGCTTCCTTTAGTAGAAACTGGGGGGAACTTATTCAATCTGTCTCTCTAGAAAAGAAATATAATTCTAAGACAGTTTTCTAATAAAGCCCTCACTAGCTTTCAAAAGAAGTCTGCTGAACGAGAACATATATCCTTCCTATGAGGAATACTGGACAGGTTTGTTGTTTTTAAAACCAAGGTTGTTTTAAAATTGTATCTTCTTGTATTTAATTATTCTTCCCCTCCCCCACCCCCATCAGCCGTGGGCTGTCACACACCAGCAGAGGAAAGACTGAAAACCATAACAGGCTGTCATAGAAAAGAGCTGTTACGTGTTTGCTATAATTCATGATTAATGACAAGTTGTCTCTTTAATATTGAAAACAAAGGTGAAATTCATAGAAGTAAATATAGTGAGAAAAATTATTTATTATCATGATACAGAAAAGAAAGTAGTTGTAGGATGCTGTCTGATGGACCTTGTCCTCTACAGCGTGTCAGTGTGGTGTATTTGTGCTTTTTTCAGGAGATAATGGAATATGGGGTGTATACTGTTAGATTCACCAGTGATTGACAGTAAATTTTGTGCTGTTTGCTTGAGCCCCCTTTAAGACAAGGTGCAATGTGAGTTCTGGTGGTGTTTCCCCATGTGCTTGTCTAGTGCAGTTCATCAAATGCGAGTTTTCAAGCAGCCCCTGTGCATCTTCTGTTTGCCTTGTTCTGGCAAAGGGATATGCCAACATTTGATTCTGACAGTAGAACAGCACTGTGTGGAGAATTAGAACTAAGACTAGAAAATGTCCAAGGCTTGCTCCCCCCCACCACTTCCCTTTTTTCTGGAAGATGCCAGCATTGTACTGCCACTGTCTTTGCAGCCAATGCATTGGTATCATACAGTCAGACCCATATCTTTTTGATGGCAATATCTCATTTCAAGCTGCTTGGATAAGAGTGGTTTCCTATGATTCAGAGAATTCAGAACTCTAAACTTTTTTCTCTACTTAGCTGCTTGTGTTTTGAACTGGAAGAATCAGATTCAGGAAGAAATAAACCATGTGAATGAGTTTGTTGCATAGATATCAAAGACATGTTATAATGAAATGTTTTCATATCATTACCTATGAAACTCATGACTACAAAGAAAATTAATAGAAAACTTGCTCAGAAGTATTGAATTAAAAAAGTGTTGATTTGTGCATTTATCTCTGAGCTTGTTGGTTATTATTTCTTTTAATAAAACTTCTGCATGTAAAGCCAAGAAATAAGCTGTTGTATATTGCTATTATTAAGGGGGTTTTAACGTACACCATATACATACCTTTGACTATTCAAGCAATATCCCTTGTGTTCTTCATCCCACTCTTGCCTCATTTCCTTCACACTGTGTAATTTTATTTATTTTCTTTAAACACTTTTTACAAGGGAAACCATTTGTAAGACACAAGATTCATTCTGTTCTTATGCTTCTATCTCTCTGAGGGTTATTGCAGTGAGAGACACTCCACAGTTCAATGAGGTGTAATCCTTAGCTATGCTCTATGATTTCTGCTTGTCTTGATAACATTTTTTCTTTCACCTTGATTATTTAAAATAACACAATGAGACTGTCTGAGCTGCAGCTAGAAAGTCCTTCCTTCTGCATCAGGGTGCGATGAGGACACAGCCTCTCCCTGCAGTTGGCAGGAAGGGAATGGGCACACTTAATACCACTGTGTGCTCACCAGCCTGCTCTGTATATCCTGATTTAAACCTGTAGCAAATCTAAGAGGTTGTGAGCCAAGAAGCTCATAGCTGGTACCTCTGCAGAGCTGAACTAGTGAATTTCACCAGCTTCCTTCTTAGTGTGTTCTTTGGAAAACCTAACAGAGCAGAAGTCTCTGCTGCTGTGTGAAAGGCCTCTTCCACAAAGAGCTTTGTGCAGTTGGATGTATGCCTTGAAGAAAACATGTCTGGAGAAGCATGCTTTTGGGAGCAGAACTTATTCTCCCTTATTCTCCTTCTGGGCTTACATGGGGGTCCAGCACATGCAGGAAAGGAGTTTATGTGGTGATGGACAGTGTGTAAGCAGCAAAAGTTTCACCAAAATTGCCTCAAATATGTGTGTGTGAGATTTAGGTGTTTGCACATCACTTTTGTGGTATGTGAAATAGTGGTTCATCTTCCATGCCCTCAGAGCAAGTAGGGGTGGTAAGAATGAATTTGTTTGCGGCTTCCTGTTGAGCAGAATGATTAAATCACAAGCCTGTGTGTGAGTGTGAAGATATTGCTAATGTCATTAAAAACCTAGTATAAGAGGACCTTGCTGAGTGACCAGAAATTAAGGTGGAATGAGATCTTTTGGATTTCTATTAATGTATTCTAATTATCAACACAAGAAAAGCAAGATAATTTTAGGGACCAACTCTTTCAAAACGTTCCTTTGCAAAAATAGATAAGTTTCTGAAAATTAACTGCCCTTTCACCTTTGTTCCAAGAGCCGCCCCTCTTTTATTTGTGCTATTAAAATGCTTGCCAAAGGTCTCATTTCTATTTTATTGCTTCTTCCATCTCTGTTCTGCAATGTAATTCATCTGGAACTGGTAATTTGTCCACTTTTCATAGTTTTAATTGCCTAATTATCTGTTCAACTTCAGCGATAAAGTCTTCAAACATGTTGCTCTGCCCACAGCCTCCCTCACCATGAAAGAAAAGTATTCGGAGTGTTTCACAGCCATGTGGTCTGTTTTGCTGCTGCTTTGTGAATCCTAATTGCAGCTAGTCTTGAGATGTTATGTGAGATGGTAAGGAAAGTGCATGATCCCTTTTAGTCATACACAGGCTTTGTTTCCTCTCAGTGGAAGTTAATCTTGCTCCTTTGGAGCATACTGGCACTGCGTTAGGTTTGTCTTCATGACTTCAACCTCTGAAAATGCAAACGTAGGGTGAATGCTGCTAAATGTTCTGAGGATTTAGACACGGGGAGTCTCATTGCAGTTGTGCAGGTGATGCCAGGCATCCTGCACCTGTGTGACACATGCAAAGATATTTGATTCTCCTGCTGCTATGTAGCACACCTTCACTCCTTGAATTCTGGCTACTGACTTCAATTTAGAGAAGCTCTGATTCAGAGGGCTCCTGTAGAAGCTGTTGTGTGTCCTCTCTTTATAAAACTTTTCTGAGTGTTTTAACTGTTTTTAATAAGGCAAGTGGTTACTGAAACCAAGTGAATAACATGCTTTTATAGAGTGGGGTTAGAACTTGTCCATGTTTCTCAAGTAGTCCTGAAAAGTAAGTGAGACTTTCTGTGCACAAAATGCTGTGTAAAGTCCCAGTTAGACAGGGGCTGTCACTGTCTTCACTGTGCATCTTGGAGAATAGTCCACAGCTACTGAAGCTTCACAGTTTAATACCTGATCTGAACTCTACTCAGTGAAGCTCTCCAGCATCATTGTGTGAGGTGTCTGTGGGTTTTGTTTTGCTGCTTTTAAAACTCAGCATACCTAGTTATTTTTTCTCCATGCTTTTGATTCTTTGAACCACCAAGCAAAATACACCTCTGCTTGGCATGGTACACATTTGTATGTCTCTGAAAAATGAATTGCAGTTAAACCTTTTCTACAAAAGCTGCACTATTTGAGTAATCTGAATATACGTACATGCATTCCACTTGTGTCTTTCCTCAGGAACAAGATGAGTTTTGAGAACTGAGAGTGAGGGGAAGTGGTAATGCAGTAGTGTTCCTTTCAAAACTCTATAAACCTCTGCTTCTAGAAACTATTACCTCTGCAAACATATGGCTGCACGAGTGGTAGAAAGTTAAGAACTCAATTGTTTGCAATGGGGTAACCCCAAAAGATAAGTAATTTTACTTAAAAAAGAAGAAAATGTTCTCTTATGCTTTTAGAAACTGTTTAGAAAGGGCTGGGCTTTTATTGGGTGATTTTTATTTTTTTTTGGTAGGTATTTTTTTTAAATCATGTTCTCCAATAAGCATTTGTGTATGCTGTGTCTGATAGCCCAGAATATTGCGGAATCTTGTATCATATCAGTGGGTAAACCGGGTGCTTCTCTGATATTGGGTATAACAACTGTGAGATTTCTGCTCTCAATATGTCTGAAAAAAAAAGACATGTTATTTTAACTGTACAGGTCCGTATTCAGGACTACAGTAATAGGCAGTTTCTCTAGAGAAATATGTATTGATTTTTTTTTTTTTCTTTTCTGCATAACTGGTGGTTTAATTTTCAGATTCCCTCCAAAAAAAAATAAAAAAAAAGGCAATAAATCATGGTAGATTCTATATCATAGGAAAAATTTGGAACCCTATTGTGTGGGGGATAGCTTTGGTTGGGTTTGGTTTTTTGTTTTTGTTTTTGTTTTTGTTTTTTTAATTTTTCTTTTCATAACCAGGGGGGTAACCAGAGGTATGCTGCTGGCCAGTGGCTAAGGCATTTCTGCCTATGTTGTAGCTATGTTGAGATGCTAATTTGCCACTTAGGTTTTGTCATTTAAAATGGTGCCAGATGCACAACCCACAGCATATTTTGACCAAATGGACTCTATTACTGTCTACCTGATGAATGGATTTAAGTGCAAAGTGGTAACTTTTGAAGATGGCTCAACATAAGTGGGCAGTAGCATGCATTAAATTATCCTAAAATTAGTTTAAATTAGCACATGAAGTGTAATTTTGAGATGTAGTTTTATTTCCAGTAGCACAACACTAAAGGGTGACAACAAAGCAACACTTGTCTGTGTTTTCCGTGTTCAGAAACAAGTCTTGAGCTGCAAAGTCAGCTCTATTTTGGGCTATATTCTATATGCATTTTTGTGAATAATTGCTTGACCGTAGAGTGTTTTCAAACCTTGATCACCCTGGTGCTAGCAGCTAAACATGCAGGAGTGTTTCTACTCCATGTCAGTAAAGCTAACTGTTTTCCTGAGCCGGAATCCACTGTTAGGGATGTAAATGAAATTCTGTCCTAACTCTCCTTTATGATGGTATTTTAGGGGATCTTGTTCTTGGACTTTGCTGTTGTTGTTGTTCTACGATGATTAGTAAAGCTCATAAATGGAAATGTAATGGAAAGCAGGCATGGGAAGGTTTTAACTATAGCAGCACTAAAGCTTGTGATGTAATTGGAATGAATATTCATGGCCAACTTCTTCCACATTTGCACAGCTTTAGTAAAACCCAATAGCACGTATATACAATTTGACTTTAACTTCTCAGCTGGCTTTAACTTCTAATTTCATTTGTTGTAATGACTGTTTCACAACACCTGGCTTGTGGGGCACAAGGGTAGACTATATTTAATGCTGGTAACTAGAAGTAAAGTAGTCTGAGGTTTAAAAATAAGAGTGATTAATGCTTCCTTTACAAATGGGAGACTTGCTGCAGTAGCCTTACATTACAGTGAAATTGTTACCACAGGTCTGATGAGGTGCTCATCATGTGAAGCCAAAATAGAGTTTTGAGAGTGTAAAAATAAAACCTTGTTATATAATTTACATAATTGCATCTAGCAAAAGATAATACAGTTTTAATCTGTTGCAATCTGAAACTTTAAAACTCTAATAAAGAACAAGAGTTTAACATCCCTGCCTTTGAAATTTTGAGTGACAATTTCAACTTTCAGGTAAATCTGTCTTATAAATGTGCAATAGTGGCATGACATTTTTCTAATGCCTTTTTTTTTAATTTTTTTTTTATTTTGCAAGATATGGTGGTGTTCTGCCACTTGTAAATTCTTCAGCTAGACGATCAGATGTTTGTTTCTGGATGATTTTGGCAAGAGTCATGTTTAAACTGGGTGATGGAAGATGTAATGAATGAATACATCCATTCTTAAGGGAATACAGTATGTATGACTGGGTGAACAGCAACTAACTTCTTTCCTCACTTGTGCCATGAAGCATCTAGAAGGCTAAGTCTACATAGAAAAGTACCTGGTTTTGAGGCTCTGAAACTCTTGTCTGCTTCCTTCGTCTTCTAGCTATGAATATGAAAGTGTGAGCAACTCCAAACAATGATTTTTGGTGCCCTAGTTCAAACTTGAATTTCAGAAAGTTTTACCCACCTCAACAGCCAAAGTAATCTATGGAATCAGGCTAGGAAAGGGTGACCATGCTTCAGGGGTTTGGATGGAGGTGTTCTGCTGAAGCTGTTCCAGTTTACAGAGGTGGTTTTATAGCAGTGTTGCAGATCTGGAAGGCATGTGTGATTGATGCACTGGCTATGTGCGACCGCTCTGCCCTTCTCTGCCCCTCTCGTAACTAGGGAGGCTGGGCCATTCACCTTTTCATTATGGGCCTCTGATGATCACACTTTTAGAATATTCCCTGGGGGCAGGGAGGCTTTCAGAGGTGGACTTAAAGGTAAGGATCAAGAGAAGTGTATTACTCCCTTGTCTCTGTGGATCCACTTTTAACTGTGTAGAACCCCATCTAAAAGCAATGTGAGTAATGCAGTATTTTGCCTTCCTGGAAATAGTTCTGTAATGTTTTCGCACCTTGTAATACAGGTGTTGGTCTCCATCAAGCAAATGCGGTTTAAAAAATGTCTTTGAATTGGCTGCTGAGGATGACATGGTCTGGGTTTTTTTTTGGTGTATACCCTCATAGCTTTGATATAAATGCCATTGATTGATGTATCATCTTATCTGTGCACTTTATTATCAAAATGTTGTATGTTTCAGGCAAATATGCTGCATACTGCTTTGTGATTAAGACAATAATTCACCATACGATCACATACATTATCCAGTCTGAATTAGAAGTGTATATTGGCTTCAAATGAAATTAATAACAGGTCCCTGGGGAAATCACACTATGGGGAATATCATTCTCTCTCTAGAATGGTTTTGTATGTTTGTATGGGAAGATGGTGATGTTGGAAGGGGGGATATTCCAGTGAAACAAGTGCTCCTGATACAGGGGTAACCAATGTACAGGGGGGTAATACAGAGAAATTGTACAAGGGGGTTAAAGGAATTCCTTTGCTT
>JAOSLQ010001525.1:0-11271 GCA_025629905.1 Lorius lory | reverse complement strand
GAATAACAGCCCTTAATTAATATGACCAATGACCAGTGACAATGGAGTCAAATTTCTCTCCTGTTCACTCTTTATACCTGCTTGCAACTCATTTTTCCCTTACAAATGCCTGTATAACTAACTACACAGGAAGTTCTAGTAAAGATGTACTGGTGATGCTGATGATGTGTTATTTCTGCAGTCACAACATAGTCCACATTGAGACTTGTGACTATAAATCTATTGTGCAAATGAATTAGTAATAAATTGACTGATATGCTTCCACATAGCTGTTCGCTTAAACTGATCTGCATTAATTTAAATAGATTTTTATTTTTCCTCTCTCATTTGTGTCTCACAAGATCAAGACAGATATGAAAAGGGAACATCGTCTTGTTTGTAAATTGCCAAAAGAGCTGTTAATTCCTAATTACACAGCCACATCATCTCCTGTGCTACCACAACCCACAGAAATCACCAAGATGCCACCAAAGTTACAATCTGGTCTTCATAAAATTATTGTTGTTGTTGAGGATGCACAAGTCTGAAAGAAATTTAGATTGACAGCCTGTCATTTAGAGATGTAGCCCACTGGGTTTCACCTTGAGAAACACAGCAAACAATGGGGACTCTACAATACACTTATAAAGTTAAATATTTGTATCACTTAACTGTTTGATCCTCTGAACTTTTCTACTCCTTCTTAGTTGTTTTCCTGTTACACTTCAACATTGTACTAAGTAAATCAATGAATTAAACGTCGGAATAACATTAGGAAAATTCCACATTCTAATTTTTTTGTCTGGAAATGACATTTTTTTTCCAAACACTATGGTCTTTAAAGCTACAGTAAAATACTTCAATTCAAAGAACAGTAATAACAACATTTAAATAAGAAACAAACTCTTAGCAATTTTACTGCAATAAAGGGGAAATACAAGAAACTCTCTGGATTTCATTTTGGCTTTCCCTGTTTACTCTATGTTTCAAAAATCATGTGGATTGCCAATTCTTGAATCCTACAGAAGCAGTCAAATTTGAGTGACTATTGACCAACTCCACAATTACCTAAGTAGCTGTCAACAGTTTCTGGTGGGTAATTGTCTGACCCACTACTTCCTTACTTTGCTGCCCTTGATTTTAAATAGAACAAAATAGAATAGCCTGACTATCCACTAAAATTAATTTGTGGTGTTACAGACCATCTGCTCCACAGATTATTTCTTACATGCAACTAGTTCAGTGGCATATGATAAACTGTTATCTGCTACAACTTGCACTTTCACTATTAAAACTCTGCTTTCAAAAATCCACAAAAACTACAACACAAGGAAATAAGAGATTTAGGATTCTGATTAAGATATATAAATATTGAGTGTATTATGCAAAAAAGCTATGATATGGAATATTGTGCACTTTATCTTATAAATAAATAAAAAATGGCCTGAATTTATGAAGGAATATTAAGTAGATTGTTTATGATTTGTAAAATTAATGTTTTTGCTAACTTAAATCTTATTTAAGATTACTGCCAATTTCTCTGATATGTGCTTGAATCATCCTACTAACCTAATAAGTATTATCAGAAAGCAGAATATTATGAAGCATCTGACCCTCTGAATGTTTTTATAAACTCATGTGGAAAACCTATTATATTTTAAGCATCAATGACACATGGAACAAATTAAAATGAAAGATTTTTATATTGTTTTACTTAGTGTAAATTGAAAAGCTGGATTGTATCTCAATGAAAATGTTTTTGCTTTCCTAGAACTGCCAGATCTATTCATTGTAAGTGGGTTTCTCTAGCTATAATATCTCTTTAAACTTTTGAATGGTTATGACTGTGAAAGAGATTTCATAAAATACAACAATCATGAAAGCTGGTGAAATTTGGAATGGCCATGGGCAAACTGAGAGTCACTAACTGTTGTGTCACTTTACAACAATATAATCATAAATTAATAGTATTTTGGAGTCAGTTGGTATGATTTACATTTCATCTAGCAGCTACAGTTAGGCCTGTTATGCACACAGACAGAGAAAGCATCAGCTAGATAGAAAGAAAGAAAATATCACAGCTTACTTAGCTTCTCTCTGCCATGGCAAAGCACCTAGGAAATGCTTATAAACCAAAAATCTTTCTGAACTTTTTGTACAGCATTTAATCAGATGAACTGTTCTTTTGGCAAATCTGCCAGTGACCGGGGGAAAAAAGATCATCTAACCCACAGATCAGTGTACAGATCTCCCTTGGACAGAGCTTTTGGAATGATATTTTTGCCAAACATGGTCTGTATGTAACCTTTGCAAATGTCTATATATGGTCTGTAAGCATTTTTTGCAACTACTGTGTTGCAAAATCTATCTAGCAGTCTAATCCGGAACAGGTGTCCCATGAATGTCTTTGCAAGATTAACATAGCCTGATGGACTATTTTAGTAACTATGATTAGCATTAAGGAGCAAATCCCCCTCCATATTTGTGGTGTGAAAGGATCCCATTTCAGCACGTGTGCTGTTCCCCCACACAAGAAAGAGAATGGGATGTGGGGTCAGGCTGAAGTGGCAAGGCTAAGCTGGAGATGGAAGGATCAATGTGCTGCAGAGCAGGAGTGTGAGGAGGCAGCAGTCAGCAGAAAAATACCTTCAACTTCCTAAATTCTCCATTCAACATATCTCAGTAAATATCCATGTGGAACACAGAGGCCAATATGTAGTAATGAAGAAATGTCATAAGCATTGCATAGACTCTAAAAGAGCTGTTTTCATTTCCTGGTCTTGACAGATTATTTTTTTTTTGTTGTTTTCCTAAAAATTAATGCCCAAATGGTCTAAAATAGTCTCATAATGAAAAATAGAAATAAAGTATCACTAAATAGAGAATATTTTAAAAGTCTTTTTATCTGTATAAATGTAGACAAGCACTTTATACATTTTTCTTGATTTAAAAATCTAGGTTTTAGTCAGAGGGAAATCGGTTTTAAAAAATACAAAATGATTAACAAGATAAAAATAATAACAATTATAGTAGGTGTTACTTGTGCTGCTAAAATTAATTATAACAGTATTCTGGATATTCAGGCATGTTTTCATTGTGAATATTTTGGTTTGTATAAAAAGCTAATTTCCTCCAAAGGGCTTTCCTGATGAATTCATTTTATATTTTCAAGGAACAGATACCACTTTTGCTCACATGTGTTCCCTGAAGACGTAACCTAAATGCTTAATACAGTTACACGTCAATTAGCAGAACACAGACATTTCCCAAATACTCATCTCTACCCGTGGCCAAAATCTGTTCTCATGGGAACTAAACACTTCCCTAAGCCTCATGGCCTTCCCTCCCAATGCCAGCTACAATATTTTATCTTTCCTTTTTCTAACAGAAATGCCTGATAGCATATAAAAGTGTGTCCATTAAACAGTAATGTCCCTTATGTATAATTTTAAATGAAAAACCTATCCTAATGGCGTTGTTTCTTCTAAGGAGTGCCACACTAAACCCCAACATTTCCAAAGGATGCTACATAGCCCTGAACACTCACTGTTACATTCAAGCACTGTAGTTTAGCTTCAAAATGTAAAACTTTGTATAGTCAGACATCTTTCTGTGTGCCTAGGACAGTTATAAGGGCATCTAAGAATATATGTTAATTCTAACAAGCTCAATTTTACCTTACACACTAAAACTTGGTTGAAGTCTAGTATATTCATCTCTTGCAAATGTCAAGGTATGACTAAGTAATGCCATTATTTCATCTGAATTAACTGGAAAGCCTTTTAAATTGTTGTTGTGATGTCCTTATATGCAATCAAGATGGAAAATGATAAAGACATGGCCCAAAGCACTGAACTTAAGACAAAACATATCCATCAGTACTGAAGAGATGGTCTTTCTGCCGCAATCGCTACTGAAAAAAAAATAAAAAAAGAAGAGAAAACAAAGGAAAGTGTGATTACTGAGATAAATGAAGAACATCTCTTTCTGATGCTGCCTCATTACTCATGAATTAGAGAACCATATCAGCTGCACCTTAGGTAGTGATGCATAGTTAGAAACAGAACTTTCTTTACGATATTCAATGCATTAATCTTTATTTCTGCTGAGTATATATCAACTGATCATCTGATTGCTAGGACTGATACATTGCCTTTCTGAAACATGTAAAGAACATTTAATTCAATTTTACCCCAAATCAGCTATCATAGTACACACAATTTCTTTAAAAGTAGATGATGAAATATTCAAGTTTCATTCAAATGCATAAAAAATGTCATTCTTCAAGCTTTGGTCAATCCTTGTTGCAAAATGCAAATGTGCAAAAAGGATGAAAAGAGGTTGTCAGAAGATGAACATATGGTCATAATTTATGACCATTAACTTATGGTCATAATTAATCAGAAATAATTTCTGATGAATTCAAAGTTGGTTGATCAGGTTGGATGCTACAGTACCGTAGCACTTCCAGATACCTAGAATAGAAATAAATTAAATTCCAGTAACAAACAGAAGTTGGGCCCAAATCTTCATGTAGTGTCAAAAGGGCCCTGATAGGTCCCAATGATGGAAGAGTTGTAGCAATTATTATTAGGAAACTGGTTTTCTTAAGATAACTTCAGGTCTAACTTTACTAATGGTATTCATGACATTTACTCTTGTAAGCTTCTGTTGCTTCTCAGTGGAGTCCTGAATCCTATTTGCAATAGCTCATACGCTCCTGGTAGTTAAAGCTCTGTTTCAGCCATGGATTACATCACTCATGGATAAGAATATAGGAACCCTTAGTGGATTACTTTCACATGATGATCTCTCCCTGAATCTAATGAAGTCCACAGAATCCTCTGACAAGAAGTTCAACAGCTCTGCTACAGCAGCGTGGAGAACATCCTTTTGGGGCTTGTTTTCAACCTGCATCCTATATCTTTAGTTAATGTTTCCTTCTTCTTGTGATGCAAAAGACAATAAATGAACAAAAAATCTCTCAGCTTCTCCCCATCTCCGTGAATTTTTGAATCTCTGTTACAACATTTGTGAACTGTGCCTTCAGCAGAACTGGTCCGAATCAAAGGTTAGAAGCTGTAATGAAAGTCAGAACATGAAAGATCAGAGGAATATTCTACTGTATAATTCCATGGTCCATCTATATCATGAGTACTGTATATAGCTGAGATAACTTCATGTCAAATACCTGGAGAGAATTCGGTGAAGGACACCAAGGAATATCAAAAGTATCAAACAACTTCTGTTAGAGGAATAATATCACATATTTCAATAATGCTTTCTCCACATCTTAATACTGGAAAGCGGTCTGTAGCATGCCAGATGGATTACCAACAGTTTGTTTGAGAATGTGTACAGTAAGAGCTATCTTCTAGCAGTAGAATCTGGAAGGGAAAATGAAAGGTGCAAGGAATTCACAACCACAATGTCTACTTTGAACTCCATCAGGAGCTATTAAACAATGAATCTATGATATTCTATGATTCTATGAATCAATCTATGCATGCGGAGGATTCTCCAGTTTACGCCCTTAATGAGCAGTCAGTTCAGACACACCAGCCCCTGTGGATACCTTACCTTTTCTTCTGACTGTTATTCATTAGGACAAGACAAAAGAATGATATAATGGAGTAAACTGAGCGTGAATGTGTTTCTGGTCATGTTTCCGTAATGGAGATGAACCAGAAAGTTTTTTTAATGCCTGCTAAATTGATATGCAGTGTTTGTTGGAAAGGCTAATAATGCAATTGCTTCCAGAGATCTGTGAGACAGCAGTGGCAGGGTGTTACTTCAGGTGGGTCAGAGTTGTCACCCCACCAGATATTTCTAGAGTGACAGATACCTGAAATTAAGCTTGTCAGCAGGTCTGTGCAAGCCTTTTCAAGAATGTGATGGAGTGTTCTTCTGCTGCCTAGGGGAGCTGGCTCTATCACAGACTGATTCCACATCTTCTGGTAACTAGCTGTGCTGTTACTGTGTGTTTCATCAGTGGATTGGGATCTTTGTCAATGACAGTGGTGTTGCTACTTGTTTCATAAATACTGAAAAGCAAAAACTCCTTCACAGATTTGTTGAGAGATATGAAGGCAGCTCTGGAATTGCTCATATAGATAAGTGTTCCACCTCTCTGGACGCTTGAAAAAGGCTTTAATGAACCTGAGGACAAAGTTGTGATTCCCCTTTTTTGCAAAGCCACCTGGAGTGAATTTTTCTCTAGTGAACCACACAAGGTCCCTGGGTATTATGGATGCTAAGAGTCTGGATATTAAATCAGGTTCCCCAAAAAAAAGCCATCCTCTAAGCATCTTCATAGCCTTCAGCCTGGGACACTTCTGCCTCATTCTGTTTTTCTAAGCCACACCTTGTAAGAGCAATAGTAGCTCAGAGGGATTCCAGATTTCAAACCCCTGTGGCCTTCCAGATCAGGTAGATTCAAGAAAAAGAGAGCATGTTATAAGAAGCAAATGTTTAATTATTATAATTTATCAGGGACATATATGAATGTGTGGCAGAAAGAGAGAGTGACTGACTTAATTCATTTGACTTTTTAAAAGTCTTTTATAGGGTCAAGCTAGAAGCTACTGTGAGCTGTAGGAAGTCTTTAGCTCTCTGCATCTGTAAACAGGTCTGATTTCTTTCAATACTGTGAGGGATTTAGAAGACTGTATTGTTGTGTATTTCAGATTGTAAACTAAAATTAAGATTTAGGCAATGACAGTATTTGACAAAATAGTGAGAGATCTTACTAGATTTCTTCCTGGCAGGGAGGAATGAGAATATATCCAGACATTTCTCAGTGGTGCCCAGTGACAGGACAAGAGGCAATGGGCACAAGCTGAAACTTCAATTCTTAAAGAAACTATCCAATAACATTGAAAAAAAACAACTTTATTACTGTGAGGGTGGTTGAACACCGGAACATATTGTCATGCTGTGGCAGTTTGGGACCAAAGGCTGGTGTTAACACTTGTTAACGTTTAAAGAAATATAAGTATCTGTCTTTAGAAGAATGTGGATTCCCTTTAGACTTGCTGATATATAAATTTGATTTGCTTATTGCAAAAGTGGTCATCTGATAACCTCTAGTGCTTGTTCAGTTTGTACAGACATATACAGAAACAATACTGTGATCATTCTGCAGGACCAATACAAAAATGAGATATGTATCAGAAGCTAATGACTGAGAAGGAACTTGTTCAGGTAGTGGCTCAAGAAACATTGGTTTTTAGTGTATTGAAATAAACCTTGGGTGATCAATAACACATCTGGTTGCAGAGAATGAATGACTAATCTCCAGACCTAAAATAATTTCAGTCTAATGAGGACAAGTTATAACCACAGTGTCTGGAGCATCATTATGCACTTTATTAAAGAATAATTATGAAGATGAGCAAG
This sequence comes from Lorius lory, assembly GCA_025629905.1. Classification (NCBI taxonomy): domain Eukaryota; kingdom Metazoa; phylum Chordata; class Aves; order Psittaciformes; family Psittaculidae; genus Lorius; species Lorius lory. The sequence continues at coordinate 3,894 of JAOSLQ010001525.1, read as the reverse complement.
GAAATCAGAATGACCATAACTAGGAGGGGCAAGGGGTGTGGGTGGAAGGAGGAGCAAGAGAAGGCACAGGTCCCTTTATATAGCAGAAAACCATCTTTAGGAGAAGAGCAGAGTATGGCACAAGTAAGTGTGTATGTCTACACTGTCTGCTCAGAACAAGACTGGGGTAGGTCCAGGTTCTGGTGTGCCCAGTGTATGTTCTCAGGAACAAGTGCAACAGTAATCACGTAGACTTTTTCTGGCAACTTATTAGTGCCTTCTTGCTCACAAGCAATCTTCAGTCTGTGCAACAAGTCACAGTGCAGTCTGTCAGGAGGAGATGAGGGATTGTTTCACGCTTTTCATTGCCCTGAACCAATTTTCCAGGATGACAGAGGAAGACTATTAATAGAATGGTATGCCTGTTTCTGGTGGCCCTATTTTAAAATGCTTAAGAAAAATTGAAAAGGGCTAATAAAGACATCCAGGACTGATTCATAAAGTAAAAAAAAAAAAAAAGGAAAAAACAAAACAACAAAAACCACAAAAAAAAGCAAAAAACAACCAAGAACAAAAACCTCCACAGTCCCACGGAGAGATGAATGAAGTTTTGTAAGTTTTGTTTAATAAAACAAACATTATGGAAGTGCAGCATAATGTCTCTGACTTTTTATTTCCGTAGTTGGTGGCTTCTAAATCTAGTAAAAAAAAAGGTGTAGTCATAACAAGGAAATTGAAAATGCAGCTCAAAAAAGTGACACTAGGACATCTAACTATACTGCTAGTCCGCGTAAGCAATACAGGCTCCACTTTTAGCATATGGGGGAGAAATACTAATTTTGGCAGTGTAATTTTTGTCATTATATTCTATAATTATGGGGAAACAAGGAGGAGAAGAGATAAGTTCTATCACCTGGATTAAACAGGAAGTTGCATTTGATCGTCCATTTAATGAATGATCTGCTAAAATCTTAAAAAACCCTATGTGTTCTCCAGAGGCTTGCTGCAGTAGCAGATTTTTAAAGCTAATGATCAAGGTAATTTTTGAGACAGGATAAAGCCTTAAGGTGATTTCTTTTCATTGAATTTTTCATTTGGTTTTCATTGATTTGTTATTTATCCAAATGATCATCTATTTTATTCTTATATTTCATCTATGAATACCCATAAATTTTTCAGAAAGAAATTAATGAATAAGTGAACTTGACCTGTTAAAACTACTGTATGTTGTCTGCTTGTTTTAGAAGCAGAAAGCTCTAGTTGTCCTTTGTCACAAGCACACCAGTGTATTCCTTCCTTATGGTAAGAAGTACAAGAAATCTTGTCTAAGAAAGAGTTCTTGAGACCCCTATGGCAGCCACCCCAGGAAACCAAAACTATTATTCTTTCTTTCTTTAAACTGCTCTAGCCTTTTTAACTTAGTATATGCATACTAGAGAGACAGAATCAGGATCCTAGCCAGGGACTTCTGCTTATAGGTGCTCTTTATGTCCTAGGGCAAGAAAATTTGCAAGTCCTGCTCCTCCTAGCATATGGCAGGGCCTCTGAAATGAAAAAGTTAATGTTTAAATGATTTTCAAGTGTATAGAATAATACCAACCAGAAGAAAAATCTTAGTAGGCAGCCAGTGTCTTAAAACATCCCTGTAACAATTGGGCTCTGCCTTAGCTCGCCATTCCCTCTACTCTGTGACACAGACCATGGGACTGACTTCCATCTCAATATGTGCTGCATCAAACACTTTACCCCTTGATCTTCAGCTCCTTCTTCCACTTTAATATATACATTTTACTTTCCCAACCTAAAAAAATCAACCCTACTACTAAAAAATACCTTAAGTCAGAATTCCTAACAGTGCTTCAAGTGAAATTATTTCTTTCATTACCTTCTCATTAAAACCATCATAAAGCCAAAGCTTTTGTTTAATTCCATATAGAGAAAACTTTGCCTATAGCTCCACCTCCAGCTTTATTATCCAACCCTACAAAACTGAATTAAGCTAAATCTGAATTAAAATTCTTTTTCAGACCATAAAACTAAGCATAGACATGAAAGAAAAAGAAAATTATTACACAACCTCTGAAACAGTCTTGAATGCGTAACATAGCCTCTACTTAAAAAGTCTGTTGTTACGTCCTACTAAAATATGACAAATAGCCTATGATAATAAGAAATGGACATGCTATCATTAAATTAGATTGTACAAATATAAAAGGTACTTTATTCAAATAAAGGAAAGCCAGAGAGCAGAATAAGAATTTCAGCATGGGTATGGTATAAGGCTGCAAATAAGATGCACATTGGCAAATGAAGACCTGACCTAAATTGTCTTTAATATAATGCTCTGGAGAATCATTTCAATTAGGTGCTAGTAATGAAAAGCCCTTTTCTTTATATTAATGATTTTATTTATTTATTTTTTTGCTTTTTCATTAAATAATTCAGAAAAACACAGTTCAAACTTCTGTATTCTTTCTGAATGCAAGCACCTGCTCTTAATGTGGGGTAAAGATAAAAGGACAGTCAGGAATGTAGTGGTGCAAAGTATAAACACAGAGGACAGTGTGTAGGTATTTCAGTATTCTGATACTTCCCCATCAGTCTGTGACCCACTTTCTGCTGAAATTCATTTTAACAAAATGAAGGCTCCAAAATGGAAAATGTTTAAGACACCCGATGTTTTCTCATTCTATAATTTAGTTTTGAAAACTAATATACTTACATTTCTATTAAATAAAGCTTATATTTTAATGTATTATGCTCACATTAATCAACATGGACTATCACAGGAGTGTGTCAAAGTGTCATGGTCAAATGCAGAGGTGTTCTACAAGGAAAGATGTTGCAAATAGCTGTATAAGCCAATAAGGAAAAATTCTGGGTCCTTTTTATGAGTTTCCATAAGTCTTGAATTATTATAAGTTTTGCAACTGAAAATTATGTTTCAGCTTGGTTTAATCTTTGTGTCTTTTCTATTTCTACAGCCCTCAAGAGTCACTTTATCAGTTATGGCTTGTCTAATATACACTCTCTATGCAAACAGAACTAAGGCTAGAATTTTACTTAGTGACATTTACGTTAAAATTAGAAATAGAAAATAGTTTTCAAAGTATTTTCAACCAAAAAATCAATTTTTAAAAATTTTGTGTTTGAACTTGAAAAATATTAATATATTTTGGACTACAATCCAGCTGTAGAAAAAATTATGTTGTGTTTACCTATCTTAAAATTAGACTGCTTTCTAAGTAGGACCTATTTATTTAATTAGTCAATTATTAATTAAAACCATCCCTTTCTTTTGGAGAAAAAAAAAAGAAAACTTTCTTTTTTTGATAGTGCTTAATAAAAGATAAAACAACTGCATAGACTGAATGCACTATAATGAGTAAAACTCCTTTACACTTCACTGATTTTGCTGCATTAAGCATTTTTGTGGAACTTCCACAGATTTTAAGAACAACGATGTGTGAAACCTTAGCAAATTGGGCCCTAAGTGTGTGTGTGGGTGAAATAGAGGTTTTAAAGGGATTAACAATTATTGGAGTACCTCATAGAAAAGATTTTCACTGTGTAATAATGCAAATGAAGGAGAAAAAAATGTAGGGGCAGGGGAATATTAGAAGTGGGATATGTAGTTTTGATATTAAAAGAAAGTTAGGGGTTCAATCATAAAACTAAAAGTTTAAAATCTGTCTGTAAATTGCATATCATCAGATTGTTTTTCTTGATGACATTTAAATATGATATTCAAAAGTTGTTGAGACTTAATCCATGCAGCTGAGCTGGATGTGGAGAGATTTATCCAAAATTCCCACATTATTTAGCATACATTAAAATAATAACCATATCATGACAAAAGGTGTCTTGTTGCAGAGATCAGAGAGATCTTTCTGTAGGATGCCCTCCTGAAAGCTG